>JAAEAF010014349.1:0-292431 GCA_011037195.1 Triatoma infestans
TTGAGACTGGTTACCAGTTTTCATTGTAATTTGACCAAAAGAAATGGGCAGACACACCTTAATGGCACCTCACGCTTCAGAACTGTCTTCATAAGAAAGAGCACTAAACATTTCGACCCAAATGTTTAGTGTCAGGATAATCCGTACTATTTGCGAAGTGATCTTTTTAATGCATAAACAAAAGTCACGTAATGCAAAATGGAAATGAAATTCATGAGTCTTCCAAATGAAAATTATGTGAGTTTATTGACTGGGCATTAAAGGAAGAGGATATCAAAAGGACAGCAAAATTTGTAAGGTTACAGCAAGTCTTGCTTACTTCTTTATTTTAAAACGCCATTAGTTAGGCCTTTCGGCCATTCTCTTTCTGGCACCCCCCAGTATAAACGTGCATTTTACACTAAGAAGATTTCACAGATGATGTAACATCTTTTAATTAAGGATAGAGACCTCTCCTGTCATGACTTCCCCGCCATACAAAGGGCAAAGGGGGTGTCAACAACCCCTATTCGGAGATGCTTTCGTAAAGATCGTGGCCCGTCAGCGTACGGAAGCAGGCAACAGCAACCGAAATCGGAAGACTGGCGGGAATCTTGCCGCTTGCTTCTCAGTTTCTCCCATTTTCGCCCTGCTCCCTTTTCTATGTACTTATTGTGCCACATAGCCTTGGAAGAATATTTTTCTTTCTCTTACCTGGTGTAACAGAAAGTATTGCGATCAGGTCAGGTTTCAAAATGTACCTTGTGATATACCTACACATGTCTTTCTCTTTCTTTCTCACCCCCCCCCTCTCATATATATAGTCGCAGGAAGAGGAAACTTGTTATTTCATTTAAGGTTTTATTAGGGCACGTGACGTTAATCTTAGTATACAGCGAATCATTCAAACAGCTACAACTTTTATTTGAAACATTTTTCCGGGGAAATTCATTTAAGGAGGGGGGTCTGACGTTAGGTTTCCCTCTAGAGTGCCTTTTTATTAATATAATATACGATTCTATCATCTACATACACTATTAATTAGAATTTAATGGTTAGCCAAAATTCCAAATTTGAAGAAAATCGGTTTAACAGATATACCACTTTTATATTATATTTGTATGCTTATATATATACATATATATATGCGTATTCAGTTATATATGAAATTGTAACTAGTTATAATAATCGTCTGAATAAATTAATATTTATAACTAGTTATTAAGTGGTTAGCGTACTGGACTCCCACACTGAGGACCCGGGTTCGAATCCAGCTGTGCTGGCTGCCTTTAAATTTTTTTCTCCTAGAAGCCTCTACAGCTCACTTTCCGGCGATGGATAGTGTTGTCTGTAACGAGAGAGCACTGTCCGGAGGCCGGCACTGCACTGAGAAGGCTCCAGGCGCGAATGACTATAGATGTTGAAGCGCCTTAAATTAAAAAAAAAAAATAAAATAACTAGGTATAGGTCTGTTGAACATGGACATGAGTGCGCTAGTAGCGGTGTACAGCCAGAGCAAGCAAAGGCATTATATGAGATAGGTACTATTTTGGTGGGTGGTTAGTGCTTATTTCTGCTTGCTTTAATTTATTTTATATTACATGTCTGTTTAAAGATAGAAATTTCTTTTGTATTCGTTTCATTTTTCCTAAGTACTAAAAGTGTGTAACCTCCCAGCACAATATAATATGTACTCGTCGTCGACTTTCGTATATTTTCGACCTAAGATGGCTGTAGTTTATTCAGATGCGTATGTTAGAGAAATTTTTGTCAGACTCTAATGACCGTATAAATAAAAAATAATCAAAACTATGTAAATTACAGTAAGAGAAAGTCGTGTGAGTGACTTGTCTGACTAGTGCAGCTTAGATAACCCAGTTAATATTAGCTCGGTTAACTATTGTTGTATGTTTAATTTTGTTACAGAAAAATAAATAAATATTTGGGTAAAACACACGGGGGGGGTGCAACAAAAGCTAAGCGCTACCTGGTAATTGAATTTTAAAAAGTTCAATAAAAATTCATTTGAACAAAGGAGAAAAGAAAAATGCATTTTCATTGAAAGTCATTGTTAAAAAAAAAAAAGTCATTGTAGGTTTTTATGTCCCTTTCTTTATTTTCACAAGTCATGGAGCTGGAGCTCGGTCAGTGCTGGCGTTCACAAAATGGAGTAGAATAGAGTAAGGTCATGGTATGCAAAATAGTTTCTAACTTTAGAGGATATGATGTATTAGTTAATACTATTGCCACTTGTTGTTGTTTGGTATTTGATTTAAAGAAAAAGTCGGCTATGTGCTGCCGCGTCCTCACGGTGTGTGTGTGTGTGTAGATAACAGCACAACAGATGACTTGACATCTCCGGTAGCTCAGTCACGTCCGATATTCAGTTATAGAATAGTTACATTATTATTATTATTCCTATTATTATTTTGTATTGGTTCTGCATACACACACCCCAACACCGCACCACTGCCACTCCCCGGTCAGTTACATACTGACGCATGCGTAGCAGTAAGTACCTGCTGTGTAATATAGTTAATGAGTTTCCCGCCCGGGGCTACTTGGTGGCTGCCGGCACCCCTCTGTGCCTGCTCCATTATAATATCTTTTTCTTCTTCATTGTAAATATTTCCTCAACGTTATTTCCTACAACATCGAACAATACACTTATTTCGTGATTCCTTCCCTTCTTCTTCTAGTTTCTTTATCTTCTTACAATCTCTCTTCCCATAATTTCCTAGTTCATATTTTCTTTCATCCTTGCCTTTTTCTTAATGTTATTACTATACTTTTGGCTCTCGGTATGACTCCAGTTCGTTTTTTCTCGTTTCTTTTTGTCTCGGTTCTACTTGTCTACGTTTCCATTCTTTTCACGTCTATTATTTCACTTTGAGGGTGGGGACAGGGAGGAGTTCTTGATATGGCCGTTGAAAATAATCATAATATGCACATTACTTCAACAATTTGAAAATCGTGAGAACTGTTCACCTAGTTTAATTTGATGTACATATTTCTTACAGTATAATTTCGTAACGTTGTATTTTTTATGTTTGAAGTAGTCTAAACGCTAAACAACTAAAAAGTAAACGGAGCAGAACTCAGAAGCGAAAACAAAATTGCAGAAAATTCGAAACTCGCCGTACCAGACACTGAGGTTTCTGTCTCGAGATCTGCCAAACGAAAGTAGAAGTTTACTAAAAGATTTTTCGTTTTCCGCTAATTTTGTCTTCAGTGACTTCAATGATTTTCTTTTATTTCGTATACTATTGCCCTACACAAAGAAGGCATATCACTTTTATTTGAAACACTTTTTTTTTTGGAAAATTGAATTTCGGAAGTGCTGAGAGAGTGTGCACTAGGTTTCACTAGCTTTCGGTCAATATCCGGCTTTAGCTTCACTAGCTCTCGGTCAATATCCGCCTTTAGCTTCACTAGCTTTCGGTCAATATCCGGCTTTAGCTTCACTAGCTTTCGGTCAATATCCGGCAACCACAAGTGCGATTTTCCGATTTTTAGTTTCACGAACTTGTCCCCCTCCTCAGTGTAGTTACTCAGTTATATTAAGTACTTTGATAGAAATCCAAGTTTATAGAAATTCGGTTAACTGCAGGTGCTTCTTTACAAAATAAATTTCTTACTTTTCCTTTCTTATAAAGAAACGAAACTTAAGAGGATTTTTAACAATTTGACAAATATTATTAACACAGTATTAACAAATTTTATCAAAAAAAAAACTGAAATGAAATATCCTCATGACTTTGTCTCGCTGCGTTTTTCTGTCCTCACTGAGCTTACTTTAAACTTGGTTTCTGACTGATGCTGTTCAAACACATATACACAATACATTACCCCTCGCACTCAGAAAACTTGTACAGTATATTTGCGATGAAAATTTAATTTGGTAAATATTCACTTTGTAACACTTGCTGTAAGGACAGTAACAGTTTGTAACACTTGCTGTTAGGACAGCAACAGTTTGTAACACTTGCTGTTAGGACAGTAACAGTTTGTAACACTTGCTGTTAGGAAGTAACAGTTTGTAACACTTGCTGTTAGGACAGTAACAGTTTGTAACACTTGCGTTAGGACAGTAACAGTTTGTAACACTTGCTGTTAGGACAGTAACAGTTTGTAACACTTGCTGTTAGGACAGTAACAGTTTGTAATACTTGCGTTAGGACAGTAACAGTTTGTAACACTTGCTGTTAGGGCAGTAACAGTTTTTAACACTTGCTGTTAGGACAGTAACATTTTGTAATACTTGCTATTAAGCCAGTAACAGAAAGTTAATGGGAGAAAATATATAAATGTTTAAACAATGTTTCGAAACTAAACTGAGGCTCATCAGGTGTTTGTCTTTATTTTAATACAAGATTTTAACAGTGTGTTATTTTCAAGACAACTCTTATGAAATCCAGCTGTTCATGATTAATGACCAATCTGCTGTCATGTTGGTGCAAGTCTGTTGTGAGAGGCACATGATACCAGGAATGCCTTGAAAACTGCCCAAAATGATTTTCGTCTTCTATCAAACTGTCTAACAAGAGAGGACAAAGACATTAGAAGCTCTGTTTGCAGTTTGTAGTGCAAGCTCAGACTGGAGTTGGACACACCTAAGCAGTGATTCATACAAACAGAACCTGGAAATAAGCAGTTCAGTTAGTGGGCGGAACATGATGGTGTAAACAAAGAAGAATTTGGACCGCCTCTTTTTTAAAAAAAGATGTCACGTACGTTTTTATTTTCGTGATTAAATCAATATAGCAGTGGATTGTGAGCAGCTGTTTGTATTTCAATAGAAGAGAAAAAACACCTGTTTTTTATTAGTTCAACAGATATTTCATTCTTTTATATAAATTGATATTTATTAATTTTTCTTTTTTTTAACTGTATTTTTTTCTTCTTCTACACTTTTTTCCATGACTTAATGACAGGAAAGCTTAGTATTTTATCTTTGCGCTCTCTCTCTCATTGTCAGTTTATCTTGGCTGGTAGCAATGAAACGATCGAGGTTGATTTTTCTCTTTGAACAGAACATACACAAATTATTGTGGCAAGTAAATTAGTTTGAGGTCACCACCAGCCTGTGGATATAGTACAACCGTTATTTATTACGTCATTGGATTCTCATTAGATAATTATCCTTTATTTTAAAAAAAATAAGTCTTCTAATTTGCTCCTTCTTTATTTTCTGTCACCACTTACTGTAAGAGCGTGAGTATTAGGAATGTGTCGAATGTTTGAGATTACCTGATAAAGGAAAAAATATTTAGTGAATGTGTCTAAATATGAATAGTGAATATAGGTTTGTTTGTGTATTTGTGTGAACAGAATATCGCAGCAAGCTCAAACTTGATATTCCGCCTTTAGCTTCACTAGCTTTCGGTCAATATCCGGCTTTAGCTTCACTAGCTTTCGGTCAATATCCGGCAACCACAAGTGCGATTTTCCGTTTTTTTAGTTTCACGAACTTGTTCCCCAAACTTTATCTAATGTGATAAACTAGTGGACTTTCTCTTACTCCAATTTAGATAGTTAATAATTGACTAATTCTCTTGGTGCACATATAATTCTCACTAAATGTTTTAGTTGCCTTCAATTTACCTGAATGGGAGAGAATCTAAACTTTAGAAAACGACTTATTGATGGAAACCATAACCACCACCTCCCTTAAATTCCCCCTTAAATGAGTTTTCTCGGCAAAAATTTCAAAAAAAGTTATAGGTGTTTGCGTGTGTAGTTACTGTAACAAGTTTAATGGAAACCCGCCCTTGGTTTTGTGCAGGAAATCGCAGAAAACTAAAAGAAACTGTTTTCAGTAAAGTCGCTCTTCTGGACAACTGCGAATTTTGACAACATATTGAATTCTAATTAATATTATATGGATGATCCAATTCTGTATTAAACTAAAATAGCAATTTAGTTCCCCCAAATGTCTCCTTAAATGAATTTTCCTAGAGAAATATTTCAAATAATGTTGTAATCATGTTGTTATGGATAATTAATATACCAAATTTAAAGAAAAATCGATGGAACCGTTTTCGAGAAAATTTCAAAAACTGAAAAATCTCTTCACGAATGTGGAACTTCCGGTTGATCGATTTTGTTGAAAGCCCTTATTGGTCAGGGCCTCTGGTGGAACTTAAACGAAATATCAAGTTGGAACTTTCTGCGATTTTCTGTTAGAGATTTTAGCAAACATTGGTTTTTTAGCAAAATAATTTAACGGAATTATTTCGTTGTTTGTTACAGCTAAGTGACAAGTTATAGTTCCTCAAATTGATATGGAATTTATTTCATCCTGTGTTAGTGATTATAAATTTTTTAAAATGATTTCTAATGTCTAAAAATTTAACAATACTGTAATTTCTGGGATTTTATTCGTCTAAGCGCTTTATTTTTGTTGCTTCTGACGGTTATGGATTTTCAACCACCTTCAGATCTGGGATTTTTTCCAGCATTGCGGACCAAATCACATATTCAACAATACTATAATCATTGTTAGTGAGAGTATGTGTGATGGGTGAGCTCGAGTTTGCCTGTGGAAACCCAAATAGTTGCATACATCGATGACCTTGACAGGCTTTATGCAATGGGTGTTTACGTAGTACATATGTAATGATAACAGAAAGTAAGGAAAAAAGTATAAAGTAATATAACTTAAACGAAATATATATTAAACTTATAATTCTGCACTAGGTTTAGTTAGACATGGTGAGGTACGAAATGAGGGATTAAATGAAGAGATATGATTGTGCGAGCGTGGCCTAGTACAGTGATCATTTAGTGATGGAATAGTTATTTAGTAAACTGGCAGCCTAATTATGATGAGTTCATCTCGACTCTCTTTTGTAGGAAATCCTGAATTTGGGAGAAATTCAGTGCAGAAGTAGTGACGATGGACTTGTCCTCCGGCGTGTTGGATGACTAACGTTGATAATGAATGGGTATAGTGCGTCCATCACAGAGAGGGTATAGTGTGAGTATCAGAGGATGTCAGGCATTAGTATTGTTAGGCTGGGGTACTCACAGCAGCCATGAATAAATGGCTAGAATCCACTTTTCTCTACTGTATGTGTGTATTGTGTGTGTGTGTGGGGGGGGGTATTTAGCCATTGACGGTGTAAAATTATAATATAGAATCATCAAATTTGATGGACGATAAAACTAATAGAGAACATGATATTCTATAAGATATATCAACATAGACTTGCCGTCTTCCTGGTCGGCTGGTTTTTTTTTTATCGACTTGTTTTACATCTCCATCTCTTATATATAAGTACAGAGAAACTAATTGGCAATGAAAACAGACGATGTTCGGATTGTAATTTTCTAGTTTGACCATCTATACTCATCTAATTTTCCCACTCGTACCAAAACACATATACACAGCTATATAGATATTTTATATTTCTACTTTTTTAAGCGCTCTTATATATTTATATTGGCAGCAGTGCATTTATATATATATATACAATATGTCTTCTGTTGATTTATATGTTGTATGTGAGGAAACCGGTTTGTTGGCTGTTTGCTGGTTCTTCTGCCATCCTGATCTTCATTCTTCACTATATTATATTACTTGGGCAAGAAGGAGAATTTTTGATAGCTTCTACAGAAAATTATACTACTAGTTTCGTCCTTCATTTTTAAGTACCCTCTCAGTGTGTATACGCTTATTTTAATTTTTTTTTTTTATAACTTCTATTTTGCTTCACAATATTTTATTATAAAAAACTTTATTAAGTTGCAAACAGTTCTAGACTCCAGTTTTAATAACCTGTGGTTGTTTTAAACAAGGCTACTTGGTGTACAGCCGTCCTTCATTTCATTTAATTTTGTTCTTTCTGCCAGTGGCTGTCACCTTACCAATAGGTGACTAATGAGTTATATACGAGTATACTCCTACATTGAGAAATTTTCTTTAAACTTGGGTATTTGTAGTGAGTGGTGGTGTCGTACAGCTGGTACAGCACACAGCGTCAGTTGAACAAAATTCAATAGCATTTGAAGTTTAACGCCACTCATTTTTCAGAACCCCCAACAGAAGTAATTTTTCCAGAAATATGTTTCAAATAAAAGTGAAACTTTAGATAGATTGAAGTTTAAATAAAATAGTAATGTCCGTTTTCCAGGAAATTCCCCCCAAAAAATGCTAAAACCAACTCTTGAAAGTTTCACTTCCCGTCAACCGATTTTCTTCAAATATAGAATTAAACTAGGATTACTTGCGGTAGTTGGGGGGGGGGGCAAATATTGTACTGAGTTCGTGCTGTAAAGAAAGTAGGTTACTTCTCCCCCAGATCCCTCCAAAAAATCAATTTTCCTGAAAAAAAAAGTTTAAAAAAAAGTGCCAGCCACATGTATGTTTGAATAGTTTGCCAAGGTTTGAGAAAATCGTTAGTGCCATTTTCGAGAAAATTACAATACCTGAAAAAAAGTCATTCAGTAAAGTGATACTTTTGGTTGATGGATTTAGCCCAAAAACCTTCGTGGTGGCATCTAAACGGAATACCAAGTTTGGGCTTTTGTTTTGGACATTTTTCAAAAATATATATTTCAGATAAAAACTCAATTTTGATACGATCAGAATACTTGCTCTTTAGAGAAAGTAATTAGGTATTTATGTTTCTGTTATGCACAACACTGGTCGATTGGGTAAAGTTAATTGGCACAATTATCCAGTGTGGTGTGTGAAAGACACATAAAGTTGAAATCAGCTGTAGACGAACTTGATGCAACCTTACTCTGACGATGGATGAGCATCTGAAAACGGTCAGTACAAACCAAAAAAAGCACGCTACGGCGGATAAAACCCAGATAATATTTATTTAGGAAGAGAGCCACGGTTATATTTAGTTCAGATCTGTTTAGTTCAGCGCAATACAGTGTTGCAACTGAACAATTATTATTATTATTCGTCTGTGGGGACGTACCAAACCCTACGCCATCCAAAGCCCCACTGGGTCCAATGAGCATCTTTGATGCGACTCCCGACAAACTGACTGAGCTCATCCACAGCTGAACGATAGTTGTAAAATCACTTCATTTTCACTAAAACTATAATAGTATTAGAACAATTTAAAATTAAAAAAAAAATGGTAATAAGGAAAGGTGAAACCTCTAAGAAAATGATGTCCATTGAAAAGGAGAAGGTTACCTTCAGAAAGGTTCTAGAGCATTAGGTTAAAGTTAAGCAAAATTATATTATGTTGTCTAATATTTAATTGATTGTTAAATTGATTAAAAATGTTTAAACAAAAATTAGAACTTCTATTCTAATATTAGTAATATAATTTTTAAAATCTCATCCAGTTTCAAAATTTATTTACTTGAAAGCTGGCAACACCGAGATTACTTGCAATGGCCCTTCTTGGTCACTGACTTTTAGTCAGATTTAGAATGGTTGTTCACATTATGGGATCTTAAAACATGTATTACCAGTAAAAATTCAATTAAGAAAAATTGATACGATCCGTAATAAATACTTACTCTTATAAGCAGCCGTAAGAGAAAGGTATCCACAAGCGAGCCTACTTTACACAGATTAGTCTACTTTTATTAAAATAGAATAATAACATTTTATTTAGTAGTAAGTTCTCCTTTTATATATACTATATATATATTCAGTGGGCATTCCAGAAGAATGACGTCACCAAGCAACAGAACTTGACATTCAGAATACGTAAAAGTAAGGCAGGCCAGTATGTCTGCCTGTTATAATAACACCTGACATATATACTTACGTCACTATATATATATATAAATGATATTTATTTAATCATATTTCTTTTCTTAAGTAAAAAATAATAAAAAACAAAAACTAGAACAAGACGGTCTCCGCCATTGACCAACTTTTATAATATAATCTATTATATATATATAGACTGTAAGGAACAACCGGTGAGCTCCTTTAATACTACCTCGACCATCCCCCTCGCCAACAGTACAAGTAAAACTATTTGATTAGGTCTTCCTTATTTAACGGTTTATTTCTTACTTCTGTAAAATTGAATAGTTGACACTATTATAGAACTCCCGTCCTATTGGTTATCTTATTATTATAAATATAAGTACTCTATTTTAACTATCAATGTTTTAATAATGTTCTATATTTTTTTTCTCTCTTTTTATTCATTTACAACGCGCTAATGCGCACAAGCAAATCTAATGACATTGAATAAAGATAATAATAATAATAATGAAAAAAACAAAAACTAAACGAGTGGAGCAGCTACCCAGTGGTAGCACTCCAAATCACTCACTGTCACTTGTTGAAAGAAGATCTCCGAGGCCTATAGACGTTTTAGACATGTTCAATATTAATTTATTTTTTTTATTAATTTCTTTAATTCCTTAGTAAGAGGTAGTGTTGTGATCAACTCAAGTGTTTGAAATTTAGTTTTCACCGAAAATACAAGTTTCGCGATCTCGTGGGTAAAAAAAAAACATTGTTGACGAATGGTCTCGCTCTCGCTCTCTCTCTGTGCCCATGTATGGACAAAATATCTCACAAAAGAAAAAACATAAGGACACACAAACTTGGTAGTCGGTTTTAGGTACCATTACCGTAGCTAACATCAATGTTGCGCTCAAAATCCATCAGCCGGAAGTGTGACTTTACTGAAGGATTTTTTTTTTAAGTTTTTCTCGTTCATTGTCTCGTCTTCTAATTTTATTGTAAATTTCGTGTACTATCTATCGTATACCATAAATGCCTTTCACTTTTATTTAAAACATTTTTGCGGGAAAATTGTTATTTCAGCAACTAAGCTTTTCTCTAAAGTACCACTTCAGTACAATGTCTCAGAGACATTTTCCGTGGTAGCCTGCTTCGTTTTGTGGTCATCGACCGGTTTCGGGCGTTCGCCCATCTTCAGGATGCGTTTTTCAGACAGTGTGCCAACACAGACTCGTACAGAGACTTCAGTAGTACAGAGACTGGAAGTCTCTGTACGAGTCTGTGTTGGCACACTGTCTGAAAAACGCATCCTGAAAATGGGCGAACGCCCGAAACCGGTCGATGACCACAAAATGAAGCAGGCTACCACGGAAAATGTCTCTGATGCTTTCCAGCTCTGCGGAACCAACCACCACAACTCAGAACAATGTGTTTTTATTACCTACAATTAGGCACTGGTAGAATTCCAAATTTGAAGAACATCGGCTAACCGGAAGTACGAGTTCACAAAAGTTTAAAAGTTTTTTGGAATCTTTTCAAAAACGATCATTACGATTTGTTTTTTGTTAAGTTGGTGTGCTTACTGTACTGATATATTTAACTTAGTACATTTATTCGAAACATTTTAACGGAAAACCTAATTGTAGGGAGCTGTGCGCACTTTGCGAGTATAAATTGTAATTGTCATTTGGTTTGTTGAATGTTGGTGGTGCTGCTGCCTAGTGGCACAGTAATAATGATCACATTTCAATTTGGACGGGTACAGGTCCCTCTCACTAGCTCTATATTTAATGTTAGCGCACAAAGGAGTAAAATTTGTCATTTGATATTGTAATTGTTTATTACAGCAATGAGAGAAATGGTTGTGTGTTCTCACCAGATTTTTACTTATTCAGGGGGAACTCCCATCAAATTTTATTTTAGACCAGTTATAGCCGCTCTCTCAAGAAAGGATTACTGAATCAGGCAATTCCAACTACTTATTACAAAGTGGAGATATGAAACACTCATAT
This sequence comes from Triatoma infestans, assembly GCA_011037195.1. Lineage (NCBI taxonomy): Eukaryota > Metazoa > Arthropoda > Insecta > Hemiptera > Reduviidae > Triatoma > Triatoma infestans. The sequence goes on from JAAEAF010014349.1 coordinate 11,674, forward strand.
AAATTTTTTAGTATGTCACAATTATACCATTACAGCAAGTATTTGCGATATGGTTAAATTTTCGAAATTGCGTTTTTAATCAAAAGCCGTTTGAGATCTAGCTTTAGAATGAAAAATTAATTAGGAACGAATAATTAAGATTTTGGATAAAGTTGATTAACCGGCATTTTTGGTTTTCGATTTTTCCGTTTTCCAGGATTTTTTAATTAAAGAGGTCGCCTAGTTTCCTTAATCTTGGTTTGTAGAACCTTTTTCTGAGAAACTTGTATTTTCTAGGGAGATTGTGAAAGGTCTGGAGTGGCGGGGTGGTCAAAACTATGTTATATTACATGTTCTCCCAATTAGAAATATTCAAAATTACAAGAAAATTTATCCACCACAACTTGTAAATTGCAAACGCGTGCGTAATTCACATCAGATTTTTAAATAGTTCTAAAAAATATGATCTATTTTTAAATAGTTTTTAATTACCTTTGTGTACATAAAATATTAATTTTATAACATAGACCATTAAAATTTAATGTACCTTTTACTATTTAAAATGTGTTAATGGTGGCCTTCTACCCATCGCACGGTCGGCCCGTTTGACAAGTAACATGCTGAAGTGAATTTGTTACTTTACAAGTGTTAAGTGCATCTAACTGTCCTTAAAAATGCATGCACTTGTTATTAACTTAGTTTCTTAATTTTTTAGTATCTTTCTTTTTAATTTTCTTACATTCCCTTGGCAGTAAGTATCGCTTTCTCCTCTTGTTACAAGAGAAAGTACTGCGATGGTGTCAGATTTTCGAAATTGTGTGTTCACAAATATATTTTGTTTTGAGGTTCCAATTTTTTTTGTATAGAAAATGACATTGATATGTATATGTTGTGAGTGTGTGTGTATGAGAAAAGTATAGCTCAACACTGGAAAATCGCGTGAAGGCATACTTAACATTCTGCCTGGATATTATTATGGGGTCTGACAGCAGGGTTACTGAGTTACCATTTTACTTTCAGTTTTTTTGCGATTTTCTCGAAAATGCTCCAAAATAGATTTTCTTTAAACTTAGTTAGTATGCCTATATTTTCCGGCCGGCTTTACGTCCAACTACCGATCAGGTATTATGGATCGAAACGGCTAGCAGTCGCACTTTACTTTGTACTACTCACGTTAATACATCAAATAAAATCCATGGCTAAGACCTCGGAATCGGAGCCCACAATATACAAACTTCCAGGTTTATTTGATAACATGCCGCACATGTGTCCATAACTTTCAAATTGCGTTTTCACCAGAAATCCATGTTTTTTTAGGTATCATGAGTCCGAATAATTTTTTTTTGAAAATTATCTGTGTGTGTGTGTGTGGTGTGTTTGTATTTCAATATGTATATATTATACACGTGTGTATTGCAGCGTATTTCTTAAAACTTCATATAGATATGGACCACTCAAATAAAGACTTATTGCTTTTGTTTTCAAAGTCATCTTTCAAGAAAATTTATTTTATAAGTGTTCTCGGCAGATCGCGCTATTTTCTATAATGCGTTCTCGGCCATATCATTATAATGAGTGCAATTAATTAGTTAATAAAATAACAAGTTCGAAGACAGATTTCATTTAGAACTATAAAAATTGCAGACAGAGAAATTGTGTGAATGATTCACATGCCTTGATTTCTTTTTTATTACAAAAAACATTCTGACATATTGTAAATAAATATTCATTACAAATAAATGGAGGATGTTTGGTAGGGAGTTGTAGCTATATCAGGACAGTGTGTTAGTGCATGTGTGTGAGTGTGTTGGTGACAAAGAGGACCACATTGTGTGATGGCGATGGTGAAGTTGGAGGTCACCACAGCAGAGACTAACGGTAAGTGCTGCCACTGTCCAGAGGTCGATCTGGCCCCAAACATGGACCTCTCCGGGCCCCACTTGCCTCACCGCTAAGATACTTCCACCCCTCACCTATAGTTCACTGGGACACCCTACTTGTCACCAACACCTATTTTATAATGTATTTGCATTGTTATATTGACGCCTATATACTTTGTAAACTTACACACTTAGTTAGGCTCCTCCTAATGTTTTTTCTAATAAATACTGTTAACTGGTATAATACTTTATTTTCTTACAACTGTTAAGAGGGAGTATTTCGAGCGTGCCAAATTTTCGACATCATGTTTTCACCGGAAATATAGGTTTTGAGATCTCTGGGTCCGAAAAATGGTTTTTAGAAATTGGTCCATCTCTCTCTCTCTTTATCTATCTGTTTACTTATATCTCTATCTTTTTCTATATCCCTCTGGTGTGTATGTAGCCAGCATAACTCAAAAATGAACAGTCGGAGAAAGTTCAAACTTGATATTTCGTTTAATTGGGATGTTGATGAGACCTGACAATAAAAGTTTCGGTCAATAGATCAATCGGATGTACCACATTACTGAATGGATGGATTTCTTTACTTTCTCTTACTTCTAGTAAGAGGAAGTATTGTAATCGTGTCAAATTTTCGATATCGAGTTATCACCGAAAAGTGGTCTGTGTGTCCGTTTGTGTGTGTGTGTGTGTGTGTGTGTGTGTGTGTGTGGTGTGTGTGTGTATGTATGTATGTATGTATGTGAACAGCATAGCTCAAAAACGAAAAACCTTAGAAAGTTGAAACTTGATATTCCGTTTAGGTATCACCATGGGATCGACACTACATTATCTGTCAAAATTCTTCAACCGGAAGTACCACTTTACTAGTTGGATTTTTTACTTTTTTGCGATTTTCTCAAAAATGGCTCCGACGATTTTCTTTAAACTTGAAATATCAACCACACATACAAAGAGCTATAACTTTTATTTAAAACATTTCTCTGGGAAAATGCAATGAAGGGCACTTTTGGGAGAGGGGTGGGGTTAGGTTTCCATATAAAGTGCTATTTCAGTTTATTAGACAATTCTGTCATTTAAATAATGTTAATTAGAATTAAATATGTTGTTGAAATTTCGAGTTTGAAAAAATTGGATAACCGGAAGTGCGTTTACTTTACCACTTTACTAAATGATTTATTCTCTTTTTCGCAATTTTCTCAAAAATGGCTTCGACGATTTTTTTGAAACTTCATATATAAACTAAACATGCAAATATCTACATATTTTATTTAAAACATTTCTTTGGGAAAATTCTTTTAAGGGCACTTTTAGGGGAAGCGGTGGGGTTATGTTTTTCTCTAAAGTGCTATCATAGTTGATCATACAATTCTATCATCCAAACAAAATTAATTAGAAATAAATAAATGGCTGAAATTCAGTTTCAAGAAGATTAGTTAACCGGAAGTGCGCTTTTACTGAACAGTTTTTCAGTTTTCGACGAATTTCATTAAATTGGTACACAAACTATAAAATTTGTCAATTATCATTTTGAGAACTGGAGTAAGAGAAAGTTGTGTGAGTGTTTCACACCAGATTTTTTTAAACTATTTTGCAATTTTATAGACTACAAATATTTCCTTTAAACTTGTTACACTCGTAGTTGTTTGTTACTAATGTTCTCCACTCGGAGCGCTTTGATGAAACTTGCACTGCATATAATTATTGCATATTCTAATCTTTGGCGCACTGTTTTTTTTATTTGATTTTTTGGTTATATAATTTATTCTTGAGAGGATGCAGACCTCCTACTATGTAAACACGTTTTTAGAAATATATGTTGTGTGTGTGTGGTCAACATAACTCAAAAAGAGAAAATTGTACAATATTCCAACTTGATATTTAGTTTGAATGCTAGCATGGGACCAGACAATGAGGTTTGGATCAAAAACGGTCACCCGGAAGTAACAACTGTTAACAGGAACAGATTTTTCAGTTTTTGCGATTTTCTCAAAAATGGCTCCGACGATTTTCTTTAAACTTGGAATATAACTTACACATACAAAGATCTACAACTTTTATTTAAAACATTTTTTCCTTGAAAAATCTTTTTTAGAGGGGTTTTGAGACATGTGGTGGGGGTTATGCTTTTATTTAAAGTATTACTTCACTTTGTTATATGATACTATCGTCTATATAATATTAATTAGAATTAAATATGTTGCCAAAATTCCGTGTTTGAGGAATATCCGTTGACCGGATGTGCGACTAGTTTTCTCTGTTTGCCTGCGATTTTCTCCATGAACACACCGGGGTTTCCTTAAACTTGTCTTACTAACTACAGATATACACACATATCGTTTGTTTCAAACTTTTTGTCTGAGAAAATCATTTAAGGCGTGTTTTGTGAGAGCGGTGGGGGTTATGCTTTACTTAAAAAAAGTCGTTTTTTATTAACATTGAAGACAATTGTTTACAGTTGGCAAACATTATGAATTTGTAGACAATCTGTCAGTTATGACTGTGTGGGCGGTCACTGCTACACACCTGATTTTTATTTTATATTATGTGATTGTAGTTCCAAAAGATGTGAAGTGTAACTCCTTTCTTTTATTGAAATAGGCAAATTTTCTTTAGTACGTGGAATTACGTCAGCGCTTCTATTAGGTCCTAGTTCTCCTAGTATTCTGATAGATTCCCCTCATAAATCTATGAGTCCTGTTTATATGTAGTTACTATATCAGTTTTAAAGAACATCATTGGAGCCGAATACAGAAAGTCGGGGAAGGAAAAAATTAATAAAACAATAAAAGAAAATTGGGAAGTAGCAAACATTTCCAGTTGGTGCAATTTTTACCTTACTTTGACCTTGGTCTACTTTATTTTATTCCTCGTGACAAAGTTTCGAAACTGAGCAGGCCACCACGGAAAATGTCTCTGATGCTTTCCAGCTCTGCGGAACCAACTGTGAAAGTATTTTGTTCACGATAATTCAAATGATTTTCTTTGAAGTTTGGCGCCTAAGTGACACTAAATTAGAAGGAATTAACATTTTTCTAGGATTTTTTTTCAATAGAATGTACAGTTTTTCCACTTATACTGTACTAAGTTACATTAAACGCGACTTTGAGAACAACTTTTCGAGTTTTGTTTTGTTTTGTTTTTCCTCAAGTTTTTCGGAAACGGTGGCCATGATTTTCTTGTAACATCTTTCAGATGCTCTCAAAATTTGCATTTCCGATGAAAGCTAAATTTAGTAACTACCGATACAATCCTGATATTTTCTTCTTTACCGAGGAGGATAAAAACAAACTAGTTCAATGGTCCCTCCTTTACAAGTGCAGCTACTCAAGAATATTTTTCTATTTCTCACTACTTCTGCCCCTCTCTCTATTTCCATGGACGTAATTATTGCAACGGTCAGTGGGACAGTGGGGGACATAGGTTTTTCAAGTTCAAACGCACGACTTTCTATATCCTTTTTGTTTTGTTCTTTTGTGACCGGAGTGCATTATTTATGGCAGTTCTTAATGGGTAATAAAGTATGTGAGGGAGAAAGATACCAGCCGAGGGACCACTGTCACGAGTGTGAACTTGGCCTCCTTTAATATAATATATTGCAACAGCAATACAAACAACACGACAGTATTCTGTAACAAACTCCTTCACTCCGTGGATATATATATATATATTTCGTTGACGAATATTATGTTTTTCTGTTGTTCTTACTTATTGTTACCATATAATGATTTTTATGTAATTGTTTGACCACAGAGACACTGTGGCATCATTACTTTCTATACCATATTATTTTTCCTTCCAGTTACTATTGTTTAGTAATATTTGTGTTTTTGTATTTTTCTTTCTTTTCAGTTTTGTATTCATGTTTATAGCCAAAGAGGTTTTATCTAGTATTTATTTATTTCGCATTTTTTGTGTATACTGTAAGCCGTGCCATTATTCTTCTTTCTAATATATTTTCAATGTCTAACTCTTTGTTTATAAAAACATTCCTCAACAATCTTTCTGTCCGCGTTTCAACCACCTTCACCTTTTAACATAAATTTTTCTTTTGCAAGACCGCCCCTTGTATAATATTTCTGAATTTATTATTTTTGTGCACTAGGATTTCTATTCAATTCTTCTATTCGCTGCAGCCAGACGATGGCGAATGCTTTTTGTCTGCATCATATAATGCATTTATGCAACTGTTTTTTTATTTTTTTATTGTACGCTTGTTTGCTTATCTTCCCTAAGCATATTGCACACTCTGATGCATAATATATCTTTTCTTCATCCAGTCAGTTGTTAATTCACTTCAGTAAGTTTATTGCCAGTTTGCTGTCAAAATACATTTATTTATTTTCACTATATGCGAAAATAAATGATCAATATTTGCCTTTTTGTATTCACATTTCTCTTCTGATCTACTCCATTGTAGAGTGTTTTATAGTTCATAAAATTTATATTGTGGTACTCAAGAAAACTTTATTCAGTATTATGACCAGGATACATTGACGGCTATTATTTATGATTTTAAAGTTTCGCAACTCTCCTCACCCCCTCATATAATCGCTCTTTTGGAAGACGCAGTCCTAAAGAAAAAATCTGGTATCAAACACACTAATCTGGTAGTTGCTCCTTAATACAATGTTCACAATTCTATTGGACAGATTGTTCTTTTTCACTAAATGTTTAGTTTTCTTAACTTCCAGTCGGCGCTGGAACCGTAATTTTACTGACCGCCATAGTTCAGGCAAGTCTTCTACACCCCATCCCTTACATCAATTTTCACCCTAGAAAAAATATTTCCAATAAAAAAATGATAGGTATAAATATGTACAGTGGGGACAGACAGCATTGTTAGAGAAAAGCGCGGCAAATTGGAAATCTCATTGAAAATTCTCGCTCCGATATTCTCTTCGCTGTAACCGCCAACATTCACTTTCATATCGTATAAATAGGTTGGGAATTTGAAACTACGTAGCCCTTCACTTGGTACCTGGATACAACTCTGGAAAAATAAGAGCAGTGACAAAAAGAAGATCGATCACCTGATGTGAAGTACTCCTCTGGAGCCTCTTTCTTTTTGAGCATTTCATAATATACCATACTATATATATATATATATATTTAGATCATAGGATGAGTAGTAAAGTTCAGGGATATTGCCTAGTAAATAAACAAAAAGTAAGGCCAGTTTAGTATTGTGGCAGCAGGTAGATTACTGTCTATGTAAAACTATTGGCTCACAGCCGGGGCTTTCTCCATACATCGCTTTTTCAAGCTGTGGAGTCTGATTAAAAAGACAAGATTAGGAGAAAATAATTTAAACAAGCATCAGACCCCCCTAACACTTTCCATTTCATTTCAAATTAGAGCACGCATCTACACGTTTTCTAGTTGCTAACGTGAATAGTGAAATTAAAAGTCGTGGTCAGAGAATCTGTTTTCGTAGATGAGCTTCGAGGAAGTTTATAAATTGATTTAGATGTCATTATCCTTAGCAGTTTCTTTAGAACATAATAGATACTGGATAGATCGTAGAAATGTTCCTATAGGAACCTATGCTCCCCAGTCTCTTGTAATTCTTATCGACATTATTCCGGTACGAAGACAAAGGGATAGGATGTTTATTCTTAAAACAAGCCTTGCGTTTTCTTTATTAACTTCGTAATTGTAAATTTGCACGAAATTCATTACATCAAGTATTTTCATTTTTATTTTTGTGTGTTCTAGAACCATATATAGAACTGAACTGCAGGTACTTGGAAGACCAGATTACAAAGTAGGCATGTTGATAATGATAGCCTATATAGTTACGAGTGCTTGCGAGGATCTTATTATTACAATCTACTGCTTAATGATATGGGAAATTCTTTTGCATAATTTTAACGTAATACACAAGAATCGGGAATTCAATTGTGTTTGCTATGATTAACTGGAGAGAACTGCTACACGCACGTCTAGTATAATCATGATTTCAATGAGATAGTACTTGATTGGTTCCATAATTTGTAAAAAAATTATTTTTTTTTCATAATCACGAGATCAGTAATTAATCAGTGATTAGAGATTAATTGATATGTTTTTGAATCGATTATCGATCGACTAGAAGTTAGATGTGTTAGAAGTTAAAGGGAATAGCGATATATCTACTGTAAACCAAATCCAATGCGACCTAAAAATATTTATTGGCTTCCTTGGATGGCCTTGACTGGTGACATAGAAAGTAGCCATGCTGCAATTACTAATCGTGTACCTGGAGATCCACTAGTTCTGTGTGTGGTGATAAGAGTTTGTCAGTGGGTACATTAAACTCAAGTTAGATGCACATATCAACTACCGCTGCAGGTTCTAATTTATTATGTGAGTGCTGATTACATGATTGAAGATGATTCGTGTTATTAGACCAGGGATATCAGCACCAAGACTCAGAAGAATTTGACTCTCTCGATAACATTTCGTTTAATTGTCCAGTTTATTTCTCTGGAGTTTTTTGATCTTGACATTGATAAATAAAAAAATCAATAGAAATGTGGAACTCCTTAGAAATTTCTTTCATTGGTAAGATGGCTTCCATGTGGAGGAAATACCAGCCAAACTTCATGAAATGTTAATTTTGTAAAAAGGAAACACTTATACTCTGTTTAACAAGCCTCAAAACATATATTTCCGGTGAACACTCAAGTTCGAAAATCTGACTCGATCGCAGTACTTCTTTTAATAGCAGCAAGAGAAAGTAAAACAAATCTGGTGTGGAACCGCACACGACTTTCTCTTGCTCCGATACTTAAAGTTGTAGATGACAAATTGACCACAAACTTCAAATTTTTTCTGTATGTTTGTTTAAGTGTGTTCTATTTAATAATGAGGCCCCTCAACTTCATAGAACGGAAAGCATCACCACCTTCTCCTCCCGAAAACCAGCCCCTTCAAATGAATTTTTTCGGAAAAAAGTTTGAAGAAAAGTTTTAGATGCTGTTTCTGAATGTACAGTTGTTGTACTAACTTTAACGAAATGTCTTCATGGAGAAAAATCGCTGAAAACTGAAAAAAAAAAAACAGTTCAGTCACCTACTTCCGGTCAGTCATTTTTATTTCAAAGTGGGAATTTTGGCAATATTCCTGTATGCTAATTAATTTTATTTGATGAAGGGATCATATAATAAACTAAAATAGCACTTCAAATAAAAACATAATAATGCAAGTTATATTTTTAGCCATCCAATTATAATTTAAAGTTTATGTTATTATTTTATTTGAATTTGTTTAATAATAATATTTAACTTTAAGCGAAGATTGATTTTTATTGCATAAAGATAGTGTTTATATTATATATTTAGCAACTAATGGGCAACATTCCCACAGACTGCAGTTTGGACTCGTCTATAGATTGGTAGTGTGTTCACACAGATGAAACTGTGGCCCATGGTGGAGTGTGTTACTTGTTTTTTTCTATCTGTCTGAAAGCGCCGTTATTCGGTCAAGGTTGATAGTTTGCTTTCCTCCTAGCCTTAACCATTCAATCACAAACACATACACACACACACACACACACACACACACACACACACAGACACACACAACTTTTAGAGCTAGTCAACAGGTTAACAACAGTTTTGTCAGTCTGTCTATCTTTAGATCTTAATGGACAGAGTTGTACTGGTGTGTATGCGCGCGCCAATACGTGCAAAATATATATTTACATATATTATGCTAATGATTCAGCACAAAACTTCCAGCACTGGAAGGTTCACTATGCTGCTGGCACTTTTTTTTATTATCATCATCATAATCCAATACTTAACAATCAATCAAAAGTTGTTTGCATAGTCATCATACTGTATGTTTAACTGAATCTATTTCTATTATTTATATAAATAGATTATTTTGAGTAATTTACTGTCAGTTTATTATACTATTAATTTTGGATTATTTAATGCAAAATGAACAGCCTCTCTTATTGCAGATTATTTGTTTTTATTGATTACATTTGGCCACACCAAATTGATATCACAGATGATTCCTGTAGCGGTTTAATCCTCTGAATGACTTCCTATTATTATATTTATCATCCAGAAATAAGTTTGGAAGGTGTAACGACGCTGAAGAGGTTCATTGCAATAAGGGCGAAACGTTTGTTTCTAGCAAACCACAGACACGGTCTCAACCCAGAAACTCTTTCAGCAACGTTAAGCTTCCCCCTAAAGTAATTTCACTAAAATTTATAGTTTCACTACTACCGTTAGAAGCATCCCTAGATTTCCAAATTTGAAGAAAATCGGTTGGCGGGAAAAAATTGACTTTAAAGAGGTTTTAAGGGGATCTGTAAGATAGATTTAAATTTAAACTGCCGTTTCAAGCTTTGTTAGTTGAACAGAGGATGCTCCACTCACATCTACTAGATAGGCTTATATAACCTCTACGGCCTTTCTCTATGGCCAGAGCCTAACAAAACATACTAAACATTTCAATTTTAAAGAAAGTTTGTTAATTAAATTGTATTAATTGGAGTAAGAGAAATTAATGTGGTAAGTGTCTAACACCAGATTTTTTTTGGTTTAGCGCTTATTACATAAAAATAATATATTCATCACTAATTGATCGATTTGCAGTGTCGATATAATGCGAGGTAGTTGGCATAATATACGGCGCACTATATAATACAGTGGCAGTAATAATAATAGCGATATCGGCGGCCTTCTAGACACAGTCTAGTCGCGTTCTAGACGTTTCATACTTATGACCTTCATTCGTGTTCATCTGCCTCCGCTCCTCGCCCATCCGGGTTGTCATCGTTAGGTACATAACTTATTTTATTACCGTCTGCTTTGTCTCCACAGTTTGCCTTCACCTTGCATGAAGCCACTCTTCTGTAGCCATTATTACATCTCATGGCAATATTTTCGATTAAACTAATAGTTTTTTTTCTAATTCACTAAATCAGCTGTTAATTTAAGCTTTCTTCTCATTTCCATCACTAGTAATAGCGGAGTGACGCATTTGTACATTTCCAAAATAATTTTTCACCGACAATACATTTATAGAGATCCTTCAGTATAGTTTCTAAGAGGTTGGCCCTATTGCTCCTTGGAATAACTCATAAATAAACTCACACACTTCCTCACACACCTGTTGCAATTTAATTAAAAAATTTCCTTTAAAGTTGGTATGTTCACAATATCAACATGACACTAGGCTGGCCATAACAAAAAGGTGATAGAAGTTTTATACCTGAGAGGACATGTGTGAAGCGCTCTCTGTCTTAACGAGCAAAGTCTTTAGCGCCTGTTTAAACCTAAACCTAACTGACAGGTCCCCCCCCCCCTACACAAACTTTTCAAAATTAATTTTTATTGAGACGTATAAAAGTTATACGTATTTATCTATTCAGTTGACATTCAAAGTTTAAAGAAAATTGTTTCAGCCGTTTTAAAAAAAAAATCGAAAAGCCCAAAGACTAATTCAGTAAAGTCGCTCTTCCGGTACTCTGATTTTTTTCAATTTGGAATCTTAGGAATGCTTCTGATGTTATTATATATTACATAAACGGAGTACAACGTCCTGCGACTTTTCGTTTTTGAGTCGAACATATATTTCCGGTGAAAACTCAATTTCGAAACTTTCACGCCATCGCAATACTTCCTGTTTCGATCAAACTCCTCAACCGGAAATGCGACGTTACTATAGAATGGTTTTTATTTATTTATTTTTTTGGAATGTTCTCGAAAACACGCAGCTACGATTTTCTTTAAACTTGCACCTCGGACGCATGTGTAAACATATTCACTTTTATTTGAAATTTCCTTTTTTTCCCTTGGGAAAATTGAATTTTGAGGATTGGGAGAGAACATAACTGCATTACAAGTTTGGCTGAGGGTTAGTTAAGTGGGCGTTGGCGAACAACGTAGGTGGTAGTTCTTTGCCCTAAAAACCAAATCACTAATTCCCTCCATATATTAATAGTAATGCTAAATTAAATGTTTAGTAAAAATTCTAAGTCTGGGGGGGGGGGATCTCACAATTATAATTGTAATAATTGCAGTGAGAAAAAGTTGTGTGAATGTTTCACACCAGATTTGTTTTTGAATATATTCTAGTTTGATAGATGTTTGAATTGTATTTGTTGTTGCATTGTAGTGTAAAAAGTGCTCAAACACATACAAGTGTTCCATAAAGTACCTATTCTCTGCAGCCAGATCACTGGAATGTGGGTGGTTTCCATTATTTTCTCTCCAGTTAGAAAGTATTCCACTTCGGCTCTCTTTATCTCTACTCTCCCCTCCACCACGATGTCAGGGAAAAAACTTTTTAAATTTTTATTATTAAACACTTGTTGAATGCAAAAAAGTTTAATTTTAGCAATCTGTAAAAGTAAAGAGATCTGAAAGGATCAGAAAATCAGAATTTCTTTTTTTAGAGGTTAATAAACAGCATTCTATAATATAGTTTTCAATTTAATAATTACTTAAAGACTATGTAATTGTTTATTTTTAGAATACGATAGGAGGAAATGACTGGAATATGGCTGCCCTTAATGTATATATAAATCGTTAATTCGATCTAGGACATTCCATCTAGGACAGATCGTGACAGAACCAGTGTATTCTACGAGACTTAATGCATCATGACGAGAGTTAAGATTCATCTAACTACTTAATTAAGGGAATTTGAATAAACAGTTTTCTTCTGTAGACTGTTTGTAATCTACAGTAATTGATGTCTATGGAAAACTATTACATTCTTGACTGATTGGAGTCACCAACCTGGCTACATTCAACTTGTGATATTGACTATATGAGACCTCTCAGTGAGATAGAAACCAACCTATCACTTTGGTAGGCAAATTTGTTGCGAGGAAATTGAGTTTGAGAAGTTATGGAAGGACATACTCCCTCATAAAATACTGAACACCACTAATCATTTAGTAAAAATTATAAGTTTGAAGAAAGTTTGTCAATTATAACTGTGTGGACTGCAGTGACAGCAAGTCGCCACACCAGATGCAGTGACAGCAAGTCGGCATACCAGATGCAGTGACAGCAAGTCGGCATACCAGATGCAGTGACAGCAAGTCGGCACACCACATTGGGTTTTTGTTTTTTTTCTTTTTTTTGTATCTGTGAAAGTAATTGAATTACTTAGAATGGTGTGACGCAATCAAGAGCAACTCGATGTTCATCAACTAGCGCGATTCTTAAAAATGTAGTACGACCGGCATTGGACATGGCTGTAGAGACGATAATTTCTGTCGTTCTTTTAATTTCATTACTATCATCAAATGGAACTCATTCAGGTTAGGGAAAGGATATTAAATAGAAACTTGACACATTCCGTTATCATGGAGTTATCGTTAGCTAATATCTAAAAGAGAAGAATCTGTTGGTAATTATAAAAGTAAATAAGCTAACAAAATAGAACACATCGATATACTACCAATTTCATACCTAACTCTTCACATTATCACAAAGACTTATTTGAATTAAAATGTATATAAATTTTTTAAAGTTGTCTAAAGATGATTGCCAACTACGGAACACACCGTTAGCTAAGAACGCTAACAGAACGTTAGTTTCTGATAAAACCGGAATTTGTTTCATTATTTTACGCATGCGTACTGCATGTTAACACCCATGAGCAAGGAAAAGATATATTAAAAATCAAATATATTCTCTCCCTATATATCTCTCCCCCCACCATAAATGAACTGTTAACAGAATTGCACATCCTTTTTTTCTGACCGGTTTTGTAGTTGATGATCACGCACAATAATGACACTTAAAATTTATTTGTAATTTTTATTTGATTTATTCTAATTTTCTTTTTCCAATTTCCGTGTTAGACCCACCACCTCCTCAGGCCGGGCAAGGAATTTGATTTTTGGGTCTGGCTTTTCAATTTACTGAACTAATGGGTTAATTACAAATACTTAATCAAAACAGAGATACAATCAATTTTTAGATCTTGAGATAACGTTATATTAATTCTTTGTATTAATTAATTACAAAAATCAGACATTGGATTTAGCCAATACCACCTACTGAGTTTATCCATTAACATGCGATTTATTAGGTTATTACGTTACTTTTACTAGCTCAGGAGGAAGTATTAAGATGATAATCGAGCTTTTTACTGGAATATATTCATTCTGAGAGGGTTGTGCGACTTCAGGTTTAGTTTTATAGAGTATCATTCTAGCGTGTCGTGTAAGACAACTTTTCAATTACAAGTATGACTTTTCAATTGTCGTAAGAAAAAGTCGTGTTAGTGTTCCACATCAGATTTTGTTAAATATATCTAGAGAAATTTTTTGAAGCACTGGTAACAGACCCTGCTAACAATTATACCAGATTGTGAAGGTTTAAGGAATTGGCGTGACGTAAATTTGACGATCAACCATTTATTTTTAGATCGGGCTTTAACATATTTCATAATTTTCCAAAATTCTTTTTTTTTAATTCGTTTTTTCTTGCCAATAAAATATTTGTTGAAGAATATAATATTGCGGCTATGCAATACTAAATCCATAAGATCTTAAAAAAAGTTGAAGAAAAAATAAAGTCGCCACTTACCTGGATAGTTGTCTGCATTGGAGGCGAATAGTACACATAGTCCAGTTTCATAGTTGACCGAATGGCAAGATTCATTGGCATGACATGCTTCCAGACAGTCGGTCAACATTAACGTGCCGGGCATGGAGTCCAGCAGGTCATCCGGAGCAGTAAATACATAACCGGTAACTAATTCAAATCCTAACAGTTCTGGATCACATTCGGCCAGTACTTCACCAGCTGAGGTTATATCTTGTGCTTGTGTTGGTGGTATAGACGTCACCAGTATTATCAATAATAAACTTAATAAAATTGTCAACCAAGATCTTCCCATTCTTGCCGCCTGTAACAAAACAAAACAATGACAAAGATATTAGATCTCATAATACGATCAGCTAGAGAAAAATACAGACCTGGGCTAGAGAAAAAACTTAAAAACTAGTAATATACTCTGTCTGTGACTGTTAAGAATTAACAATCACTACTATAGAAAGGGCAGCAGTTTGAATTGTTTGAACAGTTCGCGGACCATCTCCAGGAAGCGCAACAAATCAGACTACAATTTTTAGAGTTCTAAGCCTGTTGAATTTAATTAGCTCTGTACTTTGTTAAGACTTTAAAGTCATTGATAAGTCCCAGCTCTAATTACATTGATTTAAGGAGAACGTCTCTGGCTCTTTGGAGAATCGAAGAGAGAAAATTAATTTGAACACTAAAGCTTTGCATTTTGTAAGCTCGCACTTGAGCTCAATTTAATACAATTACCTATGCCGATCTAGTTGTGTGTTTTTACTTTCTTTTACTGCTGTGAGAGGAACTACTGCAATCGTGGCAAATTTTCAATATCAAACGGAAATATATATATGTTTGAGATCCCCTAGGTTAGAAAAAGTGGTTTTTATAAAATGGACTATCTCTCTCTCTTTCTTCCTCTGTGTTGTCTGTCTGTCTGTCTGTAGTCAGTATAATTCTAAATCGGAAAATGGCAGAAAGTTCAAACTTGATATTTCGTTCAAGTTTCACTACGGGACCTGACAATAAGGTTTTGGACAATATCGGTCAACCGGAAATACTTTACAGTATGGATTTTTTAGGTTTTGGAGATTCACTCGAAAACGGGTTCTAGGATTTTTCTTTAAACTTGGTATGTTAATTACACATATAAAGAGCTACAACTTTTATTTGCAACATTTGTTCGGGAAAATTCATTTAAAGGGATGTTTCTAGAGGAGTGGGGTTATGCTTTCCTCTGTAGGGGAGTGAAGTGGTTCGCGTCCGAGATTGTTCCCTCATGCCCCCTGCATATCCAACTAAACCAACAATCCAGTCGCAGCGCAGCGTTTTAATACTGGACCGCGCCATGTAGAATGGCTGAATAGCACAAGAAGCAAACAATTTTTTTAAAAGAAAATCGGTTGACCGGAAGTGCGATTTTAGAACAGTTTTTTCTATGTTCTGCGATTTTCTCCATAAAAACACCGTCAGGTTTCATTAAACTTGGTATGCTAACTGTACTTACAGAGACCTATCACTTTTGTTGCAAACTTCTTCCGAGGAAATTCATTTAAGGGGATTTAAGGTGGGGGAGGTTATGCTTTCCTCCAGAAAGTTGTTTTGTAAAGTTTAGATTGTTCCATTGATGTAATTTGAGGCAACTAAACATCCAAACTGGGAGAACTAAGAATTATATGTTTGAAGAGAATTAGACAAAGTAGATCAAAGTAAATTGCGATAAGAGGGAGGCGTGTGATGGTTTCATACCAGATTTTATTTTTTTTTGCCCAAGAGAGCCGATAGTAAAGCACCACTTCCGGCATACAGATGAGGAAAAATGGGGACAGTTTGTAATTCTATTAGCTAGTTGTTGATAGTATCTATAGAGAATTTCTGTTTTGAAATTTATTAATAAAAAACGTTAACACCAGTTAGTTATGCAATAAATGTAGACCGAACAACAAACAGAATTAGAAAGAGAAAAGTAGATTGATGGTGGGGGGGTGCCTGGATATAGAACTCTGTCTGCACCAAGAGAACTTCAGACTAACAGAAGCACAACCAGATGGACGTGTTCTCAATAACAAATAGAATTTCTAAGTAATTCACTCCTACTGACGGTTACACATATAAAATAATAGATATATGTTATTCATGCAGTGATGGCTTTATGTATGTATTAGGTCCGACATGAATGTATGTATAGAGCTAAGATAAATAGAGACTTCCTCTGCTGGAGGAAGAGTATGGAAGCATGGCCTCCTATAGTATAGGACGTAGCCTCTATTAACACATGAATACCATTATTTGTTGAAAGAACTATTAGAATAACATAGTTTTATAGGAAATAAGAAGAGCGCTTCTTGTTTCAATAAATAATCTTGAACATTATTATTTGCTCAAAGATATTCTGACCATTTTAATATGGAATATCAATATGAAATGATCAAATATTTGGGGAAAGTACAAGGGTTACAACAGACTAGAATGTACTTTGAAGACACTGCAAAGGTGGCTTAGCAACATGGAAACGGACCAGCCAGTTCTCTAGGGATTTTAGCGTCTAGTTCATCCACTGAAATGTGGCTTCATCGGACGCAGGCATCCCTCTGCTTACTGATGTGTCAATATAGTATGGGATGGGATACATTTGGAGGCTCGAACCAAGTTAATTGTTGTTGAAAATGGCGCAATCACCGCTGCTAGGTATGTTGAAGAAATTCTTCTAGAGGCAGTCATACCGTTTGCTCCATTTATCAATACAATTTCTTGCTAATGCATGATAACATCAGGCCACACACAACTCGAGTTGCCACCCCGCTTCTTAGGAAGACTGTATAAATGTGATCGATTGGCCGGCCTGCAGTTCTCCGGGCATGAATCCTGTAGAATATCATCTATGGATATGCTCAAGAGGCGTGTTAGAGCTAGTGATCAGCCGTCCCTATTCTGCATTGTCCTACAAGAAGAATAGGATACTGTTTGCCAAGAGACCATTCAAAACCTGATTACTTGGATGCCCCGCCGTACTGCTCGAGGAGGCAATATCAAGTACCAGGGGTGAGATAAATTTAAAAAGTTATAAAAATTTTGCTGAAAAAAGATTATTAATTTGTTCGTTCTTTTTAAGTTTTAATTTTATTAATTTTTTACTCAATCCAAATCAAGGGTTAGTGTAAAGTGTACCAGACATCATGTAGTTGGCGAATTGTATTAAAAGTAAATTATTTCAATAAATATTATTAAATTAATTAAAAAACTAAGTGTCCCATTTTTTTGTGGCTGAGTGTATATTATAATAATTCGGATCTGATAATTATGTAATTATTAAATCCAGAAATATTCAAACTTAATGTTTAATAAACCGTTACTACTTATTTTTATGTTGCAGTTTCTTAATAAACCTTTTATTATTTTTATGGTTTCAGTAACTATAATTTCCTGTACATATAGAAAATATGTACTTAAGATTATAATTTGAATATTAAAAAAAAAACTCACAGACTTTCCCTTTTAGCAGTTAATACAATTATAAAATTGAGGAAATAGCTAAGTGGTTAGCATACAAGACTTCAACGCGGAGGTCCCGGGTTCGAGTCCAGCTGTGCTGGCTGCCCTTAGATTTTTTCCTTCCTAGAAGCCTCTACCGTTCTCTGTCCGATGGTGGACAGTGTTGTCTGAAACGAGAGAATACTGTCCAGAGCCAGGCAGGGTACTGTTAAGGCTCCGGGTCCCAATGACCATGTTGACGCCTTAAATTAAAAAAAAAGAAGTTGTAAATTGAATGTTGAGGTTCGGTCATACGAAAGAACTCTTTTTAAATTTCCATCGACTTTTCGGCAAATTTACTGCCTTCTTCAGGGTCTGTTTTAGTCGGATTCCACGATCTGTCCTCATGAACCTATGATCGGTTATATACTGCTACAATGATCGGCAAGCTGATGATTTTTGCCTAAAAAACTGGAATGGCATGAATGAGCGTTATCTTTGGAAATTGTCTTATTCCCAGTGCTGATCCTTGGAAATCGTCTTATTCCCAGTGCTGCACTATCAGTATATAACCGATCATAGGTTCATGAGGACAGATCGTGGAATCCGACTAAAACGGACCCTGAAGAAGGCAATAAATTTGCCGAAACGTCGGTAAAAATTTAAAAAGAGTTCTTTTGTATGACCAACTCGATTAAAATATATTCTTCTACTCCAAATGGGGATACTATACAACTACTTTCACTATTTCCGCAGAGAACTAAAATTCCTATTGTTTACTTGCTGTAGTGCAGCAAGAGAAAATAATTCTCTGTCTGTTTGATTGTTGGACTGTCTGAATATTCACTCTGAACACTATTTCTGAACAAGGGTTTAGTTTAAAAAGTATGTTGTTCATTTGTTGTCGTAACTACGATAGCTAATCACTTGATTTCTCTGATAGTGTGAGAAACTTGGCTCTAAGCCATGACCGTTTTTTTGGAATACATTTCGAATAGACATATAGAAAGGGTGCAAGTGCTTGTATCTTGAGACAGCTCTGTATCTTAGCAATCCGACAGCGATGCTGACTATTTATAATCTATATATCAGAATAAATTTGGGGAATATACTGCAAGAAATATGTTTTTAGATTTCAAACTATTCAGTTCCGCTTCTTTGAGAAGACTGAAAGCGGACTTGTTGCTTTTGAAGAAGTTTAACGCGGATATTGACTGCCCGGAGCCACATGCTGCCGTTTCTATTTGTACTTATATGTCACCTGATCGACTGCACAGTTGCCCGAATTACTGTCCTTCTTAAGATGTTGATTTTGTATATTTTATTTTGTATTGTCTTATTGCATTGTTCTCACCAAATTGTCTTCAACATCTTCATGTATTGTCCTATCTGATTTAATATAAATAACTCAGTATGTAATTACTAAAATTAAGAATAATAAATTTTGCAATAGAGTTAGATTTTAAAACCTGTTAGTCCATATATAATAAATTGGAAATTATTAAAACTTGTGCATGAAATGTTATGGTTGGCGAATGACTTCAAACAATACAGTTAAGTACCCGCATGTTTAGGTCAATTAGTGGCTGACTGTACACAATGGCTTAATCACTTCAATTATTGCTAGCTGGTTATCTTAGCGTCCTCTCTCACTCACCCCCCGCTCACTCAGCCATGCTCTACAGAGTGCACACTAAATGAAGTTTTCCTACTAAACACTTCGCTTACCTTCATTTTTCCACAATTAATATTTTATGTTCATAAAGAGAATAATTTTAACTTTCTCTTGCGGCTGGTAAGAGCTCAAAATTTTCGAAATTTCAGTTTTCACCCGCAAATACATAGAGGTGCCCGTAATACGAAAAACACGGAAAGGGTATGCGATTTTGTAGCAAATGGTCGAGTATTTACACTTTTCTCTTTTTTTTAAACAAAATATCTAAAAAAGGAAAATATCGCCTGGCACTTATTTCCTAGAAAATTGTTTCAAGTGAAAGTGATTTGGCATTTAGATGTGTAGATAGTAGATAGTTGATGTGTAGATAGTGTACGAAATTTAAAGAAAATCGTTGAGCCGTATTCGAGAACATCCCAAAAAACTGAAAAAAAAAAAAACTTTCAGTATAATCGTAAACATCCTGGTGTCAGATATCTCCTGGTTGAGTATAAAGTTTCAGTTTGCTGCGATTTTTCGTTTTCTCTCTCTCTCTCTCACTAATTCGTACTACTTCCTCTTACTAGTAGTAAGAGGAAGAAATTAAAAATACCTCTAATGTAGAGGCATTTTTGTCCGAATAACAATTGCTGCTATAAAGAAACTTTGACAGCCTTCAGGAAATAGAAAGGTGGGAGGAAAATTGGGAGTTAGGATGAGAGGCAATTTTGTTTTGACTTGAAGAGTAAACACTGAAGTCAAAAAAACATCGAAATAAGTGTTATCCAAATTGGAGGCATGCTTAAAAAATATCTGGAGAAAAGTTTTCTCCAGAGCATCCCATGGGAATTCTTGGAGTTCCTAGAGGAGGAGAGTTAAAAAAAGGCTTTGTCCTTGGCTTGTTGAGATGTACCGCTTTGTTTTTGTCTCCGATCAAATCTCTCACAATAAAATTATCACACGCGATCTTTTCTCGTACTTTGGAAAAAAAAAAATTAAAACTTTAAAATAAAACATCGCGAGGGAAAGACAAAAAGATTGGGTCACATCACGAAGACAGAAAGCAACCAAACCAATAAGCATTCACCGTTCGTCTTTTTTTTGTGTGCGCGCTCTCTGTCTTGTGCCTGAACTTTTACATTTAGCCTCGTGATGTGCTGTTCAGCTGGTACTTGTTATTGTATAGTTAACTAGTTATACTATCCAACTTTCCAGCGACTAGCAAAGAAAAAGGAAGAAAGGGTATGCGATAAAACACAGAACACAAACAGAGTAAAATACTTCCTGGAACATAGCGTGTTTCTTTCACATACACGCACACACACACAAAGGTTTTTTTTTTATTATTTATATTTTCCTTTTTTTTCCTACCTTTTGCTCTCTTTCTAAACAATTCCACCCATATTGCGCTCTTTTTCAAACAGTTGTTTTAGTATTTTCTTTGTGTGTTTTGTTTCTTCTGTTTATTGTTCTATGTTTTCTTATATTATTATCTTATTATTAGTTTAAAAATTAGTAACTGGTGAATTTTGTTTTTAGCATGAGAAAAGCCTTTTTTTTTATACTTTAGTGTTTCAAAACTATGGGAATCTATAAGTGTATATGCCGATTAGTAGATCGTTTTCTGAGCTGATATTTATTTTCTTGCTTCCCGACTTATCAGACAGTTAACGTAGTAACAAAGTCCTCTGAAATCGCTGACTTTCGAGAAAAGCGGGGAAAATATTTCATATATATTATATATATAAAACGGCGGGAAAACTCTCATGCCTTTCACTTACTGAAATTTTTATAGTTTCATATTGATATTCAGTGTAGGCAGATTTATTAATATATTTTTAATGTTGGTAGAGTTGTAATCAGAACTTTTTACTCTTCAGATATTTTTATTTAAATCATTCAAGTTTGACAATAATTGTCAAATTTACAAAATACAAAATATGATTGTGTTTATAGTTGAAAAATTGGTAATTCGAATACCAACCATATTTAGAAGTAGATGAAATTTCTTATTTTTATTTTGCATTGGATATACGTCTTTTTTCATAAGTACAAAATTTGTTCATGTAACTGAATGTAATGGCCAATAAATTGATCACAGAAAAGCTGGACTCTGTAGTTTCATTAGCAACTGCATCAAGGCGCCACCATTAACTACGCCATTTCCACCTACGCAATGTATATTCACCTTCCAATCCTGCCACCCTGCTACATTCATATCCAATCAAATTAAAAATAATAAATTTCATGTTTTCATTTTCTACTTCTAAATATGATGGATGATGAATTTGACTATTTCAATATAATATTGTTGATTATTACCAATTTTTCAACAATTGTAACACAGTTATATTCCGAAAATGACGGCAATGTTGTCGAAATGTTGAGTGATTTAAATAAAAATATTTGAAGGATAAAAAGATCTGGTTATTAGGATACTTTACCAACAATATAAATTTTTTTATATTTTAAATGGCAATTGTTTTTCAAATTTTGAAAGTTTAAAGAAAATCGTTGAAGCCATTTTCGAGAAAATCGAAAAATCGAAGAATCCGTTCAGTAAAGTGTTACTGCAGGTTGACCGATTTTGATCAAAACCTTATTCTTGGGTACCATGCTAGCATTTAAACTAAATATAGTTTGAACTCTCTGCGATTTTTTCTTTTTAGTACGCACACACACACACACACACACACAAATCAGTTTCTAAAAACTACTTTTTCGGACTCAGGGTACATCAAAAACGTGTATATCCTGTGAAAATTGGATGTCGAAAATTTAACAAGATTGCATTAAATAATACTTCCTCTTACCAACAGTAAGTTCAATAAAAATCAGTTTCCGCTTAAACCATCTTATTGAGAGAAAAACGCGGAAACGAAAAAAAAAATTTCTAAATGCGGTTTTGTGATCTTTGTTAAAAACGTCTCTGGATAATAAATTATATAACCCGGAAAAAAAAATAAAGTCTAGTGCGATCAAGATTGGAATAATATGTAATAATTATACGTAGCACAAGTTTCATAAATACGCTCTGAGTGGAGAACATTAGTAGCAAACAACTATGAGCACAAAAATAGTGAAGTTTTTCTATGAGTTACAGAACAAAAGAATAAGTCAAGATCACAAGATAATTTCTTTTATTTCCAATTTTTTTTTTTTTTTAATGGAATAAATTAGAAATAAAAACTATATTGGTATGTATATCTTTGTTTCCACCTGTATTCTTCTAGGCAAGCCATACCGTTATTGTAGAGCGCAGGCGCATACCGGCGCTCATGTGAACGTAAGCATATAATATAGTGTGGGTAAACTGTTTTTGTATGTGTGTCTGTATGTCTTAAAACTCCCACTAAACGTGGATTTACAACAGTGCCGTGTTTGTTAGCTAAGTGTTATCTAACAATTATAATACAATGCGCACGCAAATTCACTCTACTACCTATACTGAGAGAGAGAGAGAGAGAGCGAGAGAGAAAAGACAAACAATTAATCCTAGAATGTTCTCATCACATAACCGTATAACATATAACCGCAAATCTTTGATAGGATCTTTTGTTTTGTTGTTGAAACGAAGAAAGAAGTAACAAAAAGAGAGAGGGAAAAAGTTACTTTCTCACTGCTCATATTACTTACAAAATGGAGGCAAGGAAAATTAAAAAAAAAAAAAATTAAAACTACATCAGTGCCATCATAATCGAAGAAGTAGGTCATGTGAACCGGAAGAATTTAAACGGCTTTTAAAGAAGAAGAAGAAAGAAATGAAAATAAAAAACACAAAGAATGTGGACAGACATTTGCGAACACTTGTGTACTGACTACAGTTGGAAAATATGCATTAATAGTTTTGGTATTGCATCTTGTGGTTTTTTAACGGGAATATTTAACCACGATTTTGCCAATAGAAAACAGGAGTATGTCCATCAGTTGCCGTGTGCAGTATAGATACTTCTGCGATAGTTATACCTCCGTCTCCTTTGAGCGCTGGAATCAACTACCCATGGCGCTCTCTGTACTGGTTATTAATTTTTATGACTAAATCATTCAATCACAACACGACTATTATTTGGGGCTTTACGTTTTATCTGTTTTTGTGGTTTCGTTTTAGCTAAAGAAAAAAAAACACATTTTTTTCTGTCATTCATTCATGGATATTGAAAAGTTATCTTTCTCTTTAGAGAACAACATGGAAGATATAAAACTACTAAAATTGAAGGGAAGTTCTCACATAGAAGTAGGTAGTTGAATAAAGTAGGTAGTTTTTCAGCAGTAGGTAGTTTTCCTTGGCAGCCATGCTGGTTTTCACCCGAACAAAATTTAGACACTCACCCAACCCCCATACAGTGTGGTAGTTATGTGTATGAAGATGCCATATTGGGAAATTTTGTTGGTTTCGTTGGTAATGGTGGGCAGCACATGTATTTAGCAGAACTAGTAAAAATGTGATTGTATTTTGTTTATTGTATTGTATTGGTTTGGATGTATATTTGGGCTGTAGGACTGTACAAATATACAGACTTTCTATTATTTGGGCTGTAGGACTGTACAAATATACAGACTTTCTATTATTTGGGCTGTAGGACTGTACAAATATACAGACTTTCTATTGTTTGGGCTGTAGGACTGTACAATTATACAGACTTTCTATTATTTGGGCTGTAGGACTGTACAAATATACAGACTTTCTATTATTTGGGCTGTAGGACTGTACAAATATACAGACTTTCTATTGTTTGGGCTGTAGGACTGTACAAATATACAGACTTTCTATTATTTCTCAAGTTCATTCTGCTTGCAATTTTTTTTGGGGGGGCATTAGCTGTTAGGCCATAACCACTATGTTATTCTATAAATGTGAAAAATTCATCGTTAAATATCCAACATATCCCATCTCAAAATATCCAGCTACAGCACCTTTATTACTTTTTCATAATTTGGTCCTTATTTGTGCCAAATAGTCATTTACAAACCTCCGATCAGTCAATTACATTCATTCACTTAGATGCATTCATCTTAAACTCTCATACCAATAAATACATTCATTCCAACAATTTTACACAACTAAAATAACAAGTATTCGGGATGGAGTAGGTACTCGATATTCCTTATACCCTTAATTCCTAAACCTAAATTAAATTTGTACACTATTTACACAATATTCACCCTTATATTCACACAGTGCCGGGTTAGCCAATCCCGGCTCAGAACCACTCCTCCAAGAGATAGTGGCTCCCAATTTGCAATTATAAACCTTAAATTTTAGTAGTAGACAAGTTAGTCAAGTACAGCACGAAACAACTCATTCCGCTACACACAATACACGTAGGTCCTATAGAGAGCTAGTTGATGTATGCAAAGTCTAGCATACCCACACACCAACTATAACTCACCGTACACTCGCTCTCCTTTAACACGTCACATGTCACCTAACGGATCCACCATTTTGGGTAGAGCCAATAGATTTGACTTTATAATCGTACATTTCTTCTAAACATTTTTTCCAGCTCTTTCCAGTTGTTATCAGTGGATTGAACAGATCGATTTGGCATGATTCGTATATAATGCCATATAGTCCATGATTATTATAAAACAGGATAGCTATAAAGCCAATGTTGACTATCTTCCGTTATTTGCTCTTGTTTAAACATTGTTTAAAGTAGTCTGTAAAAAGTTTAAGAATACTTAGCATGAAATAATCTGGTGAAATAAAATGGCGTTGTATGTGTGATAGTTTGCAAAGCCTAGTGCAAGGTCAGTCACACATTACACAGGGAAATGAGAAATAAATAATAGATGCAGAGAAGCTGAGATAGAAAGGCCTCGGCATAGATCACAGGACACTAGACGCTCGTGTATAGTGAACAACTTTCTCTTACTCGGAGATGCTGGCAAACATGAACATGTTCAGTCAATTTTGCTTAATCTATTTGAAGAATAAATAAAAATTTAAAAAACCCAAGAACCCAAGAAGCACACTGTAACTCTCCTCTGGTAAGCAAGAGTCATTAATGGGCAACAGAAGACCGAATATACGTTCACGAAACAGAGGTTTTCATCTAATGTGCGGTTCCCCTATTCAAAACCATTGTTTCGATTTTTCTTCACCCTCTGTGGCCAATATTGTATTTCTCGTGTGGCTGTCTACTGGCTAGTAGACCTCCTAAATATTAGGCTGGGATATCGACAAAGAAGCCAGGCCTATCTCTGAAGAAATGTCTGGTCCACTACACTGATTTTATTAAACAAATACCTGTCTTATTAAACAAATTACTAAGCCTACAGTTATTGTTTTTCCTTTGAAATATCGATGTCTTTGCATCTGAGGAATTTACTGCCTGCTTTTTCAGTTTGAGATCATCAGTCCGGTTACAGATGTTCCACCCATTACAATCATGATAAATAGTATGACATGATTGATAAGTATAATGTAAAGTCGAGAGGGCATAGACTCTGTCATTTTTTCTAGTAGACGATCTCGCGTTTGTTATAAGACATCTTGATGATAATGGGTGCAAGTCCCGCGAAACCGGTGGTCGTTGACCTTGAAATGAACCAATCTGTTACCGGAAAAATGAAAATCTCTTTGATATGTTTTCTAGTACCGCGAACCCAATTATCCATGCAATAGCCTATCTGGCCTTTCATTTACAATAAAATGTACTAAGTGGGGGAAAGATTATATTTTAAGAAATATTTTAAGCGTCTCTGTGGAAAATTGAAGGATATATAAAATTGAGAGTGATTCAACTTTTTAACGACGTGGAAATGATTAGGTTTTTTTTTACTCACATAAGATAAGAAGATTCCTTTTCAAGAGAAATATCTCAATCTGTACAATATATATAAAAGCATTATTATGTTCGTAATAACCCCAAATGATCTATAATATTTGACATAATAATAAATATAGATATATATATGGTGTGTTTATGGTGTTAGTGAAGAGGGGGATGATCAGCACCATGGCAACACAAAGAGATGATGATATCTCTGTTCTTCATAAGTTTGTGGTCATAACAAAAAAAAATTTTTCATTCAGTTTGAATGGTTTGTCGCAGATTGCGCTCTCTAATGGTAATAACTGGAAGAGGCCGTGTCGAGTTCAGAGAGGACAGTGGCGGTTCGACGTGGTGGTCAACGGGCTGGAAAATTGGTACAAGATTGTGGCCTCCACTATCGCCCAGTTCAAGCGGCCTTCCTCTCTGTCTCTGTTCGGCATAGAATTGTATGGCTCCTCCTGGCCCACTACTATCCCCGCGGCGCTACATTCTTAATCATTAGTCTATCTATACTCCAATCATTTGTTTGGAATTTCTTTTGGTTACTTCTGCTACTTCCCTCTTTCTTTTTTTTTTTAGTTTGATTTTTTTATCCGAATGATTATTTTTTTATTTCTTCGTTTTACAATTCATTGTTCCTTAAGGTTTAGCACTTGATATCCTTGGTTGACTTCTGAATAGTTCACATCATTTAGATTCTAATTGCTATCAATGAATCCCTGCCACAACTTACGTAATATAATCTTCTCCACTTTTCATTCACTTTCTTTTACTATAGGAGGAAGCACTCTTCATAAGGGGAAATTGGACCAGCCACTTCTTCAGATATCTTGGCGTATCTGCGGGCATCCCCAACCTAACAAACTAACAGCCCTTAATTCTGGCATTTCAAACCATTCACACAAGTAGTTATTGTATACAATACCTGGTGCTGAGCGAGCTTATCACCACAAACACAATACATTCACTAACAATTACATTCATTCACTAACTTTACAGACAATAAATTCTTTGGGGGTATACAAACACTAACATCTAAGGAAGCCACAAAGATCTTTCATGTCGCCAAGTGGACTTGGGCTCTAGCCCTCCACATTATCATGCAACAACACAAGAGAAAGTATCGCTTATACTATCTTATTGTCAAATTTTTTTGAAATTGACTTTTTAGTGTAAAGCTCAAAGTTAACATTCTCGTTATGTTATTTTCATGGCATCTGACACAAAAGTTTCGATCAAATTCAGTCAACAGACTTGCCACTTTTTATTCTCTTACTCCCAGTAAGTGCCAGATTTTCGAAATTAAGTTTCCACCAGAAATAAATGTTTTGAGCCCCCTGAATAAGGAAAAATTGTTTTTAGCGAATGATCTATGTGAGTGTGTGTGTTAACAGAGTATCTCAAAAAACAAAAAGTTGCAGCAAGCTCAAACTTGGTATTCCGTTTAGGTATGACCACCGCATGAGACACGAAGATTTCGGTAAAAATCAGTCAACCGGAAGTGCGACTTTAATGAATAGTTTTTTCAGTTTTTTGTGGAATTTTCTTGAAAACCGTTACAACGATTTTCTTTAAACTTGAAATTCTTGCTGCATAGATAGAAATGTATCACTTTTATTTGAAATATTTTTCTGAAAAACCAAGTAAAATCCCCACCACCATTTTTATTGCCAACCCAAGTAAAAATTGTAACGTTGCAATTTTAAAGAATATTTTTTTATTAAATTATATAAAATAGAGAAAGCCTTGTGAGTGTTTCACACCAATTTTTTTTTATCCTGATAGTTATTAAAGCACGTTAATATCAAAACACTTGTTGATTGTGCAATTTAATACTGCTATAGTTTATATCATTTCGTAATTGACCAATATTAAGGTCTACTGAGTAAATATAATCTATCACTTGAGATTTAGACGAGTTATTTTTTATTTTTATTTTATCGAATATGGTGATTGCAAGTAATAACTATTGTAAGTTCTAAGGAAGCTTTCTCAGAACGAAACATCTATCTTTTTTATAAGAAATTAGCTTTGTATTGAACATATAAAGGATGAACGTGACTTTTTTGGGTTTAACTCTAAACAAAAAAGACGCGGTTTGATTTCCTGCGAAAGATACTGTCAAATGTTCTCGGATGCTCTCCAATGCTTTAAATCTACAAGCTAAAGAAGACATTGCCCTTTGTGTATACGTCCAAACAAGTAAGAGCTTTATCTAACATTTAAGTGGCTTGGTCCATGAAGCATGTTATAAATAATATGCTTAGAAATATTTCTTACAACAGACATTAATCTAGAAAGCAGGTGCAACATGTCGGGCAAGATTTGCAACCATGCATGTGAATGTAATAAAAAAGAAAAAGAAAAGGAAATCATAATTCATATAGGCACTTGTTATATTTCCTTTTTAAAATGTATAAAATTATTTTATTTAGTAAACCATTATTTATTTTAAATAAATGAAAATGAAACAATCGGCTGTTTAAATAAAATAAAAAGAAATCAGCTGTTTTTATAATCGCCAGTGCTTGCTTATTATGGTTATTAATTAATTGCTAACAATTTAGTTTACATTCTCGTTTATTTATTTTATAAAAATGCAGTTAGCGCTTAAATGTTTATTTTAGCAAGGTTTCTTTAAACCTCACATATTAATCACTTTTAAATACAGGGCCATCACGTTTAATTGAAACATTAATATAAAAATGATATACTAGGCTGCCGTCCAATATAGTTACATTCAGGTAAATTAACAACAGTAATTTCTCCCCACCACCTATAATTAAATGTAATCTAAAAATGTATCAGTTCAAATTGTAAAATTGCAGTGAGGAAGTGGTGTGAATTTTCCATCCCAGATATGTATTTACAAAACGGATAAATAAAATTTCTATTCGAATTAGGTTTCTTTTTCTTATTCTTTATTTCTTTTCTATTTTTTTTTTTTTTTGCTTTTATAGGTCTGTAGAATGTGCGGAACGGATCGTGAATTAGGACGATAACGATTGGCGCGGACACGATGGAATTTCCACAGCCATCTGTGTATAGTTAATATTTTTCTGATATCGGTGGTGGGGAAGGTATTCACAAATACTTACACACGCACACACCAACACATTCGGACATAAAGAATAGTATTGTGAGCCTCTATAGACACATGTACATTTATGGCTCTTTTTGAGCGCAGAGATTATTGGAAATTAAAGATTTAATTATAAACTTTATATAAAGTAAATTTCCTTGCTTCCGTTACTTTCAAGTATTTTTGTGCGCTCCATATTACTTTTAATCTCTGTAAAGAATAGTAAACATTTATTTTATATATTTATGATTTAATTTATTTTGATAAAGAAAGTTCATAAAAATTTTATAGATTTAGCAAAAAGCTCATACGACTTACTCTCCCTAGAATTTTGAAAATGTCGACTTTAATTAAATCGAGTCAACTTTTTTAATATATTCTAATGGACGCTTTCCGTTTTCCCCAGTATTTCCTTATTAACTAATTTTCTCGACGGATAAAAAAAAAATTTACTTCAACTAGAAAAGAAAATTGGTGCAGTATTTTCCTTGAAAGAAAATAGTGAAAAACTTGGGGTAAAAGAAAACTGTAGGTAGAAAAAGTGGCACTTCCGTTAGATCACTTTTAACTGTAACCTTGTGCTATCCAGTTTAACCTGTTCCAATGTAATATAATAAAATGGAATTTTTAATTTATTAAATTAATAATGACATTCAGATGGAATCAAAATTCAAACTTTTCGCAAAATGTTTCAAAAAAATTAATAAATATCTCGCACAAGAAAGTAAAACATGTGAAACTCTTGCACCACTTTCTCATACTCCTACTTTCTCATAATTCTTACATATTTAGATATTAACTAAATTTGGACAAAATATTTTATGATGTCAAAATACATATGTTGGATACTTACACCATTCCGGCCTGCTTCCTCCAGCAAAACCCCAGGTAATTCATTTTTTTTTCTGAATAAATTTTCAAACAAAGATCCCCAGGTCTTCAAATTAGAAGTTAAAATTACAAGTTTGAAAGAAACCCGCTGTTAAAAAACAAAAACAAAATCTGTTTTAAGAAATACGTACATCCGTCGTTCGTACAACGGATTTTTTTTTCCAAAATCGGAATTTTACGGCACATATAATTCTCAGTAATTGTATGTAGATGGTACAATTGTGTAATTTACTAAAATGGGTGTAGAGTATTTCCACCACCACTCCAAGAAAGAAAAATTATTTTCTAATTTCCCTGGAATCATATTTCAAATTAAAGTGAAAAACTTTGAAGTATATGAGCGCAGGAGTTTAAAGAAAATCATCGTTGAAGCTGTTTAAGCAAGAAAACTAAAACAAAATTGGCACTTATCAGGTTTGAAGTACTTGCTATATTGAGCTATATTGTCGTTTTTACGCATACGTACTATATTCCTTAACAATTTCCGAAATACTCCTTTGTCCGGGACTCAGAGGACTTGGTAATAGTATAACAAGATCGCAATACATTTTATAAAAAAAAGATTTGGAGCCCTATTACTATTTTAGACATAATTGTAAGAAAAAAGAAAAAATTGTTAACTTCAAAATTATTATATTTAAAAAAGAAACGGAAGTCACTTATTGCCAATAGTAGGACAATTTTCCCTTGTTGAGGAACAAAATAAGAGAATTGATTGTACTCACCTGTTGCGCCGTTGAAATTCCTTGCCTCTAGTGTAGATATTCCGGCAAATCGCAACTAAAGAGCAATACTCGTCAATAATATTATTTTGATATTAATATAACGTATTAAAAACGAAAAAGAAAAAGTGCAAGTCCCCGATTACAATAGAAAATAAGAATAATTATATTTGAACAAGTCTGGACCGGTATAGAATACGAGAGATTTCTATTGGATCTGTTAGCGGAAGAAGTTCTTAAGTAACTAAGTGTACCGGGAACACTCGCCAGCAGACTTGATGTCGGAGTGTTGTAGTTTATCTATCCCCTCTCCAGACCTGGCGACCATTCCAAGCCGAACACAGCTATGTAGTACTTACGAGTATCACTTATAGGGGAAACGAACGAAACCTCTCTTCACGTCTCCCCTACCTTTCTCTTCAAAGCAGCGCTGCTGATATGTTCCCCTACTTCCAGCTGATGGTACTTACAATACACACCACATACATACACACTCAATCACGCACTTGGAGTGCCTGTTTCTACCTGTGTCCTCTGGCCTAGATACTTCCAGTCAGCCGTAAGAAACATTGCATAGAGTAGGAGTTGGGAGGAATTGAAGGGCCGTTAGCCTACCTCCTTCCACTCCCTATGTATGTATGTTTGTAAGTATGTACGTATGTTACGATTGTGTATACGTTGTATTACTTGTATCTGTTACTACTTAATTAATTTAAATATAATTACTTACAAAGCAAGGTATTTTATGAAATGTATAGTTTGAGGTCGCTTTCACGACAAAATATTTTGAAATACAAAAAATCGCAGGAAGTCAATTTTGAGTTCCGTTTGGATCCAACAAGAAGTTGGATGCAAGAGATTTCTATTGGATCTGTTAGCGGAAAAGTTCTTAAGTAACAAAGTGTACCGGGAACACTCGGTCAAATTCTTTTAACTAGAAATATCAGTTTACTGAATTGATCTATTTTACTGTTTTGTTGTTGTTGCGATGTTCTCCAAATGTACCGTGAAGGTTCTTTAATTGTATGTTCATATTACACACTGTTCTAAACAGATAAAAGAATCAAAGCAGTTCTTCCTCGTGCTGCTGGTGTCCGGTTAATTTCTAGCCATTATTATTTGCAAAGCTTTATTCAGTATAGGAGCCACTGCCTCAGCTATATGCCCCCTGTGCCACCTTGATGAGATGGCAGGAAAGCACTTAACTATCTGCCCCGAGTTGTCCAACGCAGCCAGAAGTAGTGGAAGAAGAATTGTACATGGCAAGAATATATTGGGGCGCCTGTTGCAGAATGGCTGGAAGAACACAACAACTGAACAATCAAGTTTTTCCATAATAATATCCATAATAATAATAATAATAATAATAATAATAATAATAAAAATAATAATAATAATTTTTTTTTTTTTTTTTTTTTTGGGGTGGTGAAATGCATTTACGCACGCCGTGCCGGACTCCCGGAGACTACCGGCTAAAACACCCCCCTCTGCTTGGACCTAGCCTGGATTCGCCGATTCCAGCACTACATCAGGCTAGGCCTCTGTCCTATCCCCCTAGGGGTTCCTCTTTTCCAACTCCTCCAGATCCTGCTTCTTTCTGATAAGAATTCCCCTCACGTATGCCGCGGTGTGACGCCAGCTGGTCTCACTGGATAGCATCGTCTTTACCAGCGTGTCTGGAGTCTGCCGTCCTATCACCTCCTCCAGGTCCCACCTCGAACGCTGCCACCGGTCACACGCGAAAAAGGTGTGCGAGGCATCATCTTTACACCCCGGGCAATAGAGGCACTCCTCCTCCTCAGCCTTCCCCATCCTCTTCAGGTAAGCCCTGAAGTATCCATGACCGCTCAGGAGTTGGGTGAGATAGAAGTCTACCTCACCGTGCGGCCTTCTCACCCATTCCTCAACTCCCTTAATCAGCCTGGCTGTCCATCGACCCCGATGATCGTCCTCCCAGGAAGCCTGCCAATTTTGGAAGGTCAATAATAATAATAATAATAATAATAATATAATAATAAATAATAATAATAATAAAATAATAATAATAATAATAATATAATAATAATAATAATAATAAGAATATATTAATAATAATAATAATAATCAATAATAATAATAATAATATAATAATAATAAATAATACTAATAATAATAAAATATAATATAATAATAATAATACTATAATAATAATAATAATAATATAATAATAATAATAATAATAATAATAATAATAATAATAATAATTAATAATAATAATAATAATAATAATAATATAATAATAATAATAATAAGAATAATAAATACTAACTATAACATAATAATAATAATATAAAAATAATAATAATAAAAATAAAAAAAAATAAAAATCAACATTTTCTCCAGAACAATACCAGCTTATTTCTTTACCCTTAGTGCGAGTATTAGATTAGATCTTTTAGGGGATAGTGCGAGATCTGAAGGTTCTCTTATGGCCTTGGATCTTTCTTAATGCACTCCCGGCCCTGGGCAGTGTACTGTCGTTACAGACAACACTCTCCATCACCGGCCAGTGAGCTAACTGGAGGAGCCTCTTGGAAAATGGAAAAATCTAAGGGCAATACTGCGGGGCTCGAACCTGGGACTGATCTCGGCTTGGAAGTCCAGCACGCTACCACTGAGCTTATCCCCTCCCTTAAATTTAGTGTACTAATTATCCACATATAAGTCTATTATTTTGGTTTGGAATATGTGTGTGTGTGGAGAGAGAGAGAGGAAAGTGTAAGTGTGAGTCTCAAAAACGAGAAATTGAGGAAGCTTCAACTTAATATTCCGTTTAAGATACCACTTCACTCTCAACCTCATGAGACATGATGGTTTTCAGCAAAATCTGTCAACCAGAAATGCGTTTTTTACTGCTTCTTTTTTTTTTCACTTAACGCGATTTTCTTCAACTTGCGCATACTGAGTGTGCGCACACATACACGGCGCACACACACGCGCGCACACACACGCGCACACACACACGCGCGCACACACACACATACACACACACTGCGCATACTGAGTGTGCACACACACACACACACATAGGCACACACACACACACACACACACGTATAAAGTCCTATCAATTTTATTTGAATCATTTTTCCGGGAAAAATTAACTTTTGTAGAGTTTTGGCGGCACACCTACAAAATAAATAGCGCAATAGTTTAAATAGCACAACCACTGTTTGTAGGCGATTGTAGCGCTGCCATGCCGCCTATTACTCCACAAAATTACTACGTTAAAAAACTACAAATTTTCAATTAAAATTGTGTTAGTTGCAGTAAAAGATAGATTTGTGAGTGATTTTTTTTTTTTAATTTAATTTATATTGTATTAATTGTGTGACCTGATGACCTTTAAACGGTGCATTAATCCAATGGGAAGCACAGATGGTCGGTCACGAGAGTTACATATATGTACAGACAATAGAAAAAAAGTATATCAACATTATAACTCAAACTATATAAATAACATACGTATTTAAATAATAGTATTATAAGAAGTTAAATTAGTCGTATTTCCATGTCTAGATTTGGAAACCTTTATATGTTTTGTTTTTGTTACTCGTTTCCATTATTTACCTTATTTAGATGGCAGTGCATATTTCAATTTATTTACAGTTCAAAAATAGAATTACCGGTTTTAATTTTTGTTTTTTAAACTCCAGAAATTAATATTCGTGAAAAAAGTAACCGACATTGTGCCGTGTTTATTTTTTTTTTTCTTAATAAAAATTGATTAAATATTACAAAAATAAAACTTGTTTATCCAGATTTTGACGTGTTTTCTGTGTTGAATTAATTATTAGATAAGTGTGCAGTGGAATGCCAGAACGGAAGCTCCAGTATACAGGATGTTGACCGTATAACAGCCGCTAACCCTTTTATTATATTGGACAGAATCTTTTAATTTTAGAATCTTTGTGCTACTTTTAGTCAATATTATTCAATCAGTATTTGTTGACAGATATTTTGGGAACAACAAATAAGCTAGCTTGCAGCAATTATTTTGGTTTTCCTCGTGCCGATTTCGGGTATCCTCCCACTCTCACTTCGGCGACGAGAGTGCACTAGCATACATACAATAAGCAAGCTTAATGTCAGGCAATTTGGTGGAATCATGCATTATAATGAAATAGCGCTTTAGAAGGAGACCAAAACGTTACCTCTTGCTTAGTTTCCTGACAATTGTATTTATTTCATCCTTCATGCTGCTAGAACCACTGGAGAACCACAAATTATACTTGTTGATTTGTTTAGCTATAGAAGCTGTCTGAATGTGTGTTTGGCCCTGGATGTGTGTATCTGAGCGTAAGGCCCTAGATTCTCCAAAAATCAATTCCAGGAATAAAGTGTTTCAAATTGATGGTGATAGGTTAAAAAAAAAAAAAAAAACCCAACAGCCATGAAGGGCCAGATGGCTATTTGGGCATGTGGGGAGGCATGTGGTAAGCACGCCGCAGTTCCCACGCCGTTTAGTTCCGGCCTTCGTTACCTAGGGCGCTACTAACTGTGGCTTGCCACTTTTTATCACGATGCTGGGTCAACACCAACTTTACCCTCACGGGAATCGACCCTGAATTCTCGCACGAAAGGCGAATGCGCTAGCCTCTAGACCAACGCGTGAGGACTGGTAGGTTTTACCTGTGTTCATTACAAGGGCAAAGAAAATCTTTGCAGCCATTTTCTAGAAATTTCCCTTTCTCTTACTCCTTGCAACCCCAAGCATTAGGAGATCTCAACAATGGAAAACCACAGAAAGCTCAAACTTGATACCATCACTGTTTAGGTATCACCACAGCTTCTGACAAACAGATTTACTGATAAATTCTATCGACCGGAAGTGTAACTTTACTGATTTTTTTTTTCAGTTTCCCGCGATGTTGTTGGAAATAGCCCATTTTCTTTTACACTTGGTATACTATATCTACTCACTTCAATGCCTATAGCTTTTATTTGGAACAATGTTCTGGGAAAATTGATTTTTTTTTTAACGGTCCTGGAGAATCTGTCGGCTCTACAAGGTTTGTTTCTTGAATCAGAAGCGCTGCCAAAAATTCCACCCACTTATACATATATACACTACCATCTTTGTTTTTAATGGCTAGGGCAACTAAAGAATCGTTCAAGGAAATCACGAAAACCGGAAATAAAAGAAGAATAATGCAGTAAAGTTCCACTTCCGATTGATGGATTGTGCTCGAAACCTTTGTGTTAGATAGGACGACGGTAGTGTCTAGACGGAATACCAAGTTTGATCTTCCTGTTTTTCAATTTTTTTTCCTTGCTTGAGATATTTTGTTAAAACACACACACACACACACACACACACACACACACACGCATATATATATATAATCAGTTTTTTACCGTCGCACTTTCTATTCTGCGATTTTCATTAAACTTTGAATTCTAGAAATCCATCTAATATACCTTAATATTATATAAGTACTCTGATTCGGACACTCCAGAGGAAAGAAAGAAATGTTACAGCTCCTCAGAAATTTCCCTTTCTACCAAAAATTAACATTATCAGATAAATATTTCAGATAAAAAAATTTAATAGGGCTGTATGTTTTGAGAGTGTGTATGTGAGATAGCGAGAGAGATAGCATACGAAATTTAAGTTCAATTCAAAAGAAAGCCGTGTGAACGTTTTAGACTGACGTCATTATGGTCCCTTCCAAAAGTGAAGTTCTATTAAAGTCTGTGATACGTTTTTATTTGATTGTAAAGGCCAAACAACTTCAAATCAAATAACTAGTAAGTAAATGTTAAAAGTCTACTCATATCATCGTATTAGTTGCATCAAGCTGCATATGTTGCATTTTTTTTTTAATATTTTTAACTCAAAATATGCGGAAGCCATTTTTCTTTCACTGAACTTTAAATTAAATAAGTATTTAAATTTAAATATATATATATATTTCAATAAAATAAGATTATACAAATTTGCCTACAATTGACATCATTATTATGAATAAAAAGCTAATGTTACTTCATCCTAAATGTTAAATATGTGTATTTTAAAAAAAGTGTAAAATAACCTTTTACACTAAAACCTCTCTCTCCCTCTCTACTTTTTTTTAAACATATGTTTACATAAATCTTATATAAAAATGTATTAACATAAATTATTATTATTATTTTTGTAGTTTTTACCTTTCTCCG
This sequence comes from Triatoma infestans, assembly GCA_011037195.1. NCBI lineage: Eukaryota > Metazoa > Arthropoda > Insecta > Hemiptera > Reduviidae > Triatoma > Triatoma infestans. The sequence continues at coordinate 48,878 of JAAEAF010014349.1, forward strand.
AATGTGACTTCATAATGAGAGATAAATTCTTTAGGATAGGACGTTATTTTCAAAATTTCCCTCTGTTAGACTGCATACATATTTATTGAATTATAAAAATATTCAATTCTCAGCGCCCCTCTTATCCCTTTTCAATCTTATATTTAAATTTTTTTCTTTACTTTTTATATGTATAATATCGATTCTTGTCATAGATAAAAATAATTTACGATAATTTGGAAAATGTTTGGACGTTAGGATTAGTTAAACATAAATTTTTTTTTCTAGATATAATATGATAATATTATTAGGATAAATTTGTGCATTTTTTTATTTATATTTGTGAAGGTTGAAATATAACTGGATATATATATCTGCGGGTAAGGATTATTATACTGAAATGATTTAGTGTAATTTTCAGGTTTATTGAAACATAATTCTTGGTGGATGGGTATGTTACAGATGTGTTTCAATCACTACGTCGCCATTTGAAATAAAAATAAAAAACAATAATGTCTTGTGTATGTATGTGTCCTTCTGATTTTTTCCCAGTCAACCTGCCAATTATTAAATTCTCATAGCTAAGTGGTTATCATAATAGACTTCCACGCGGAGATCCCGGGTTCGAGTACAGCTGTGGTATCCTTAGTTTTTTTCAACCCTGGAGCCTCTACAGCTCACTGTCCGGTGATGGACAGTTTTGTTTGTAACGAGAAAACACTGTCCGGAGGGCATTGAGAAACCGTTCACGCGCCTTAAATTAAAAAAAAGGAAGGTGCTGGTTATGACCATGGAACGCCGTCTGTACAAAGTTTTGGAAAATTGAAATGATCGCACAGAGAGGTTTTTCGTTAAATCGCTTTGGTTGGTGATTTTTTATTTTGATATTCTCTTACTCCTAGAACAGAGGAAGTATTGTGATCATGTCAAATTATCGAAATTGAATTATTGAAATCGAACCCACCAGAAATACAAGTTCTGAGATCTCCTGTGGTGTGTGTGTCTGTTTGTGTTCAGCACAGCCCAACAACGGGAAATCGTAGAAAGTTAAAACTTAACATGCTATTTTCTAAAGAGCCATTATATGATTGATTCCACCATCTAAATAATATTGATTAAAATTAAGTATATTGCCATAATTCCGAGTTTGAAAACAAAATTGGTTGACTGGAAGTGAACAATCGTTTTAGTTTTCTCCGATTTTCTTAATAAAAACACCGACGGGTTTTCATTAAATTTGGTATACTGACTAAACATACACAGACCTATCACTTTCCTTTGGAACTATTTTCAGAAAAGGTTCATTTGAGCGAGTTACAGGGGTTTATACTTTCCTCAAGTCGTTGTATAAAATTTATATTCTCCCATTCATGTAAATTCAAGGCAACTAAACATATAGTAATAATTATATGTTTCAAGAGAATTGGTCAATTATAACGATAAAAATTAACGGAAGAGAAAGTCGTGTGAGTGTTTCACACCAGATTTTTTTTCTTTTTTTCTTTTGTAAAACTAAGAAATTAAACAAGAAAAACAATCGGTTCTCAAATTTGAGAAAAAACAAAAACAAATTCAATCCCCCATGCTATATCGGACACAAGTTTTTTTGGTCAAAATGTATCAACCGGAAGATGCGCATTTACTGAACATGTTTTTTCCTTTTTCAGTTTTTTTTATTTTAAATCATTTTTCAGGGTAAATTTTTTTATTTTATTTGAACGAGATTTTTGCAGTGGAAGCTGCAGTTTAAACTTTTTTGACAGCATAGGGGAGGAAAAGGGGTCTTCTTCACAGGAATCTTACGTTTCTGTACATATCCCTCTGAAACTACATAACGAACTACACTTAACACAGACAACACCACCAATACACTTATACAGGTACTTTTGAAGGGTTTACCCAAATGTAAACTAGCTGACCTTCTACTGGACATATGGACACTGCCAGGGCAGTCACAATACATCCTTTAGGGGACATAGCCACTAAAGGGTTACTATTTCTATATATCCAACATCTAATCTTTCCTCTAAAGGTGTCATTTCATTTCACTTTATGTCTACCAGATGGTTCTATATGGTAAGTTCACTTAAACGCTTTGCTAAAATTTCCATTTTGAAGATAATTCGTTAACCAACAGATGTAAACTTGTACTGAATGGATTTGCTGATAATACTGATATTTACGATATTTTCTGATTTACGATATTTTCTTTTGTAAACGGCTCTAAAGATATTTTCTTTTGTAAATTGCGTAAAGTTTGGAAGGTTAACTGCACAGTTAAAAGGAAAAAACAATCACTATTTGAAATACTTTTCTACAAGAACAATTTGATTTTATCTCAGCAACAAAGCCAACCAGCCACATGTTGCCCCCTCCACCACCAGCCACCTATATTTATGATAATTCCAGGAACTAGTGAATGTTCAATAAACATTCCATGTTTCGAACAAATTTTCCAGTTATTTGTAAATATTTAGCCAATTAATGAACTGTCACGTTTCATGAATTCCATTTTGTTTCCACTTGAAACAGCGAACATTGTTTAGTACCCCAGACAGACTGGCTGGGCGGACAGACACACAAACAGAGGCAATTATGTTTTTAATGTAAATTTCTTTCGTCTTGTTAAGTATTGAAAACTGTTAAAAAAACGCTTAAAAAAATATTTTACAAGACAAAAATAAACCCTTAAGTTAATAAATATATTTGAGCAGGCAATAACAAAAAACTTCCTTGGTTAAAAAGTTTTAAAAGCGCAATAAATTATAATTGACAATAATTATATTATTATAAAGTTGAATAGAGTTGCAAAAAGTATTTAATGTGGCATGCCGGCCAACTTTTATCTCATTCTGTCTTCGTTTGTACATACACAGTTAGACTTGGCCATACCATAAATGGTATTAAATAGCAGTTAACAGCCCCAACTAACTGGTAACTAAACACTGCTACCTCTATTTACTTAAAAATATATATACTAACTACATACACACAAACTGACGCAGGTTCGCATAACTAATACCTTTCTATCTAATAATACATAATATTAAAAAACTTGGCTACGTTCTCTTCATGAAACATTTGACTTTATACCTAATTAATAAAATTCATTTTTATCATCGATACGATAATTATTTATCAACATTTACTAATTCGTTTTAACTGTTAATTAATTTTGGGCCCCTTTAAATATAATTTACTAAATGACTGTAAATAATGAAATGAGAAGGGAAATACCATGGTCAACGTAGAGACATACATAGAAAGTAAAGGATTATTAAACCCGAATGCATTGTGCCCTACATCTTATTGTGGCTTCTTCATGTTGTGTTTGTACATTGAGCAAAAGTGTTGGATGTTCATGTGCAAGAACTCTTTTTACCTAAAAACTCTTTTTCGCGTTTTTTATGACTCCAAAGCATGTATGAAGAATAAAAAATTGCGAATATAATCATTGAATGTGAATAACAGTAATCTGATGTAAAATACTCTGACGATTTACTCTGAATGCAGTTTTCAAGGTTCCAAGTGAAAAATTTTCTTCAAAATTCGAACTTTTCGCATTTATTTAGTTACCTTTTGTTTGTTTGTTTATATGTAGGCGGCACCATAACACGTCCCTCTTCGCTTAGCATTCCCCGAAATTCAATTTCCTCCGAACAAAGCTACAAACAAAAGAATAGAGGATATCAATTTGTAAAGGTATGCGGAATCGTTAGCAGCGTTATCGATCAAATTGCTAAAAACCTGAAAAAAAAAAATCGTTCACGCAATTCGAACTTTCGCTTATACGATTTCTTCAAACTTGGAATTTTAGCACATGTTTTAGTTCTCATTAGTAGTATTGTGTAGTACAAGAAATGACACTCTAGAGACAAGGCTAAGGTCTGGGGGAGAATCTCCCCCCTCCTCCCCAGAACAGACAAATCAAATTTTCGCAGAAAAATGTTTCAAATAGAAGTGATAGACTTAGGTGTGTAAGAAATTTATAAAAAATCGTTGCATTCGTTATCCCCAATATCTTGCATTCGTTATCCCCAATATCTTGCATTCGTTATCCCCAATATCGCTGTATTCGTTGTCCCCAAAATATCACCAAAAACAAAAGAAAAAATCCATTCCATAATGTGATACTTTTGGACCAGGCAATTTGTCCAAACAACTAATTGCTGTAGACAACGCCAGAGCGTGGTCCTGATAATCAAACGGACTATCAGGCTGGAGCTTCCTATGGCTTTCATTTTTTGCTTATAGTTCAAACATTTCGACACGTACGCAATACTATCTCTTAGGTAGCACCAATATGAGAAAGTAATATTTCACTACGTCTAAAATGATCAGCATAATCCAAAGTCATTTTTAATTATTATTGAATAAATACATTCTTTTATTATGGCGCAATGTGTGGTGTGTTTACCGCTACTTGTCATTCCTTTTATTTAATGTTCTGATGGAGAATTTTAATATTACTGAAGTTATAATAAAAATATAAAAAAAAAATTAAAAGTTATACCTTTTTATTTTCATTGTATTTATTTTTCTACAAGGAGTTTAGACAGTATTTAACGGAAATACAGTTTTATGCACTTTTTTACTTTATTAGAAACAGTTAGGTAGTTCTGTTAGATAGGGAGGCCTGGAAACACGATAGAAACAAAATAGATTCCAGCATTAATTCTTCCATTAAATATTTCAGACCACTGATGTCAAAAGTCGCAAAAACCAGGCGTTAGGCGTTTGATTGTTTTATTTCAAACATCATTCTCTGATAGTCCGTAGTTATTCCATCATTCTCGTTTAGTTAATACTAAAATTAATTTCTCTGATATAAAGATATACTATAGAAATTGCAGAGATATATCTGTTGAGCTAGTTTTTTATTGATTTAGGAAACCCTTGTAATAATGTCCTCCGAACAATGTAATAGACGGCACTTGACTTAATATTGACTAATATTGCTCAGGAGAGATGTTTATGCACTGTGCATGCATTATAAAAATAGACTATAGAATAATGTTAAGAATTCATCAGCAGTTCGACAAGGTTATTTTCATTGTTTAAAATATTTCTGGATCTGAGTTTGGTGTGAATCACTCACACGACTTTCTCTTAGTGCGATTATTGCAATTTTAAATGTAAATTTTCTCGATGCTTGGATTTCTTACCAAGTGATTAGAAACTTTAATGTTATATGAATGGGAGAAACACTTTTTGAGTGAAGCGTGACCTCCCAGCTCCTGCGGTTTCCCCTACAAATCAATATTTTTTTTAAAAAAGTTTGAAATTAAAGCGAGCAGTCTGAATGTAGTTAGCAAACCGAATTTAAAGAATCGTTTTGTAGAAAATCGCAGGAAAACTGAAAAAAGAGAAAGTAAAAATGTCATGTTCATTGAAGCCGCACTTTCGGTCAACCAGAACATGTTGAAAGATGATAGAATCATATAATGAAGTAAAATAGCACTTTACAGGAAAGCCTCTTCCCCCCCAGGAACCGGAAATGAATTTTTCCGGAAAATACAGGTTTCACATAAAAGTAATAAAAGTAATAAAAGTAATAAAAGTAATACTCCTACATGTTTGTCATTGGATGCAAAGTTTAAAGAACAATAGTTTGGATCGATTCCCGAAAATCGCAAAAAGCCTGAAAAATCCACTCAATGCCGTGATACTATCGGCTGACCAATATACTCCCCCCTCCCGCCAAAAAAAACGTTGCATGTCCCCCGTTACCATCTAAACAAAGAAAATATCAAGTTTCCGTTTTCTACTATTTTCTCGTTTTTGCGTTATGTTTTATATAATTAGTTTTATATCTTGTACACATATGGCTGGCACAGACTACACCGTCATACTAATTTGTATACAAAAAACATATTTCCCTATGGATCCTTGTAACCACTATTTCCTATTAAAACTTAATTTAGAATTTTTTTTTATGATTACAGCATCATCTTACAACAATAAGAGGGAGAAAAAATGTAAATAAACTAATGAAAAGGCCTTCACAAAAGTGATGGGATTTCTTGCCTGTTTTAATGATGAGGTGTCATTGCGCGTATTCTGAAGGTTTCAGGCTAAAAAAAGGAAATCCATTAACCGGAAGCATAATTTTATTGAATTTCAAAACAAAATCGCGATTTTCTTTGTTTTTTTTTTTTTTTTTTGTTTTTACAGATTTTTTCTTAAATAACTCCAACGATATCATACTAAACCTTGGTATTGCTGCCACACATGCAATAGTCTATTAATTTTATTTCCAATGGTTTCATGGGAAAATTGATTTTCTACATCTTGTTGTGGGAAGCTGCAGCTGTGGGTAATGTAATGCTTGCCTCTAAACAGCCATATTACAGTTCTTTCACCTATGTGATATTAGAGGCAATTTAACTTGTCCTGTATCAATACCTCAAGTTTTGGACAACATTTTCTATTAGTTTTTTAAAAAAATATATAAATTTAAGAATTGATATAAGACAAAGATATATATTTGTTTCATATGTTGGTATTTTGATTGTGCTTATATATATATATATATATATTGCGATCGTATCGAATTTTCGAAATTGAATTGTCACCGGAAATACAGGTTTTGAGGCCTCTGAGTACTAAAAAAAAATGCTGTTTGCAAATATTCTGTATGTATATTTGTGTGAACAACATAATTCAAAAACCGGAAAACTTTATGTATACTTCCGTTTATCACACAATCGTCAAATTCGATCAGAATCTACCAACTGAAAGTGCAACATTACTTAATGTTTTTCCTTGTCGAGATTTTCTCAAAAACGGCGCCATAGATTTTCTTTAAACTATGTATATCTTGTACACATATGGCTGTCACTCTTATTGAAACATTTCTACTGCTGTTTAAAATATTTTTCTGGAGAAATTCATTTGAGAAGGCCCTGTGGGTCAGGCTTTAATTAAAATTGCAATTACAAACTTTCCGAGGTATAGAAATGAAGGGCTCTGTTATTACAATTTATCTCTGACAGTCTATTGGAGAAACCAGTACCCACCACTATTATGTACATAATACATGTGTTGCCATGACAAATTACATTAGATTAGTTTTATATAAATAACAATTTAAATGAACTAATTAAATTGAATCTAAAACAAATAAAAATAATATAAAAACTATATAATAATCAATTTTGCAAATAATAAATAATACAAAATAAAGAATACTAATTGAAACGTAACTTATCGTTGCTGTCACTATCAATTGTTTCAGAAATATTCATTAATATAATTGTTATTACTTTTCATACTCCTAGTAAGAGGAAGTATTGTAATCGTGTCGTATTTTGATATCAAGTTTTCACCAGAAATATCCGTTTTGAAGTCCTCTGAGTCCAAAAAGTGTGTGTGTGTATGTGAATAGCATAGCTCAAAAACGAAAAACCGTAGAAAGTTGAAACTTGATATTCCGTTCAGATATCACCATGGGATCTGACAGTACGTTATCTGTAAAACTTTCTCAACCGGAAGTACAACTTGAACTACACATATAAAGAAACATCACTTGAACTACAACATTTGAAACATTTCTCTGGGAAAATTCATTTAAGGGCATTTATGGTGGAAGGGTGGGATTAGGTTTTCATCTAAAGTGCTATTTCCGTTTATTATACAATTCTGTCATCTAAATAATGGTTATGAGAATTGACTCTGTTGTTGAAATTTCAAGTTTGAAAACAATCGGATAACCGGAAGTGCGTTTAGTTTACCACTTTACTAAATGATTTTTTCACTTATGGCGATTTTCTCAAAAATGGCAAAGTGACGGTTCTCTTGAAACTTCTTATATGAACTAAACATACAATGATCTACGACTTTTATTTAAAACATTTCTCTGGGGAAAATTCATTTAAGGGCACTTTTGGAGGTGGGAAGGTGTTATGTTTTTCTCTAAAGTGCTATCATAGTTGATCATACAATTCTATCATCCAAACAAAATTAATTAGAAATAAATAAATGGCTGAAATTCAGTTTCAAGAAGATTAGTTAACCGGAAGTGCGCTTTTACTGAACAGTTTTTCAGTTTTCGACGAATTTCATTAAATTGGTACACAAACTATAAAATTTGTCAATTATAATTTTGAGAACTGGAGTAAGAGAAAATTGTGTGAGTGTTTCACACCAGATATTTTTTTATGTTAAATTATATTCTCTCTCTCTCTCTCTCTCTCTCTCTTGCAAATAACTTTGTAAAATTCTTCATATAAATTTGATGAAATAAACCGGTTTTTTGTTAAGGGTGGTCTTCGCGATCTGCAGTAAGGTGCAGAGGAGCAATAGGTGAATGATCAACTTGAGGACATGATCCATCCGATGTTATGTAGAACATCTACACAGTGTCTGGATTCAAAGTGACTGAATTATTACGGACAATTTTGAAAGCCATTATAGAGAAAATCGCGAAAAACAGAAACAAACACAAATCAATACTATACCACTTCCAATCGCTTATATTGACCGAATAATCATGACGCCCTCTTGATGGCTACGAAATAGAATATGTGTTAGTTTTGTTACCAAAAAAACAATAAACATATAGCAACACCACTTTTCCATTTTCTGGAAACCTCAAAATATGTGTTCCTGTATACCAACACAAATTTGATGCAAACGCAATATAGAGAATTTGATACGGTCGCTACCTTTCATTTAGAACATTTAAAGAAAGTCAGAAAGAAGTTAACGGGAAAGTTAGCTTTTAAAATATGTAAAAATATTTTAATTGACTTAGGAAAATATGTTGTAATTTATGAAAATAAAATGAGAAACTATTAACTAGTTGTGTTATGGAATCTCATAAATAATAATAGTATATTATTACGTGTGGATAACAAGTCAATGATGTTAATAACGCATCTCGATCATGGAGGCAGTGATTAAACTTTTCTAAATACAATTATAGAGAAGGTAGTGGCAAGTACTTGAACTGGTCTAATCACACTTTGTTTTTTTATTTTTATTTTATTACTTTTTCGATCTCCCAGTTTAGGCTGTTTAAAAAGGAATTAAAGGAGGGACCCGCCCCTTCCCACAAAAAGAATAGACGTAAACTACGTGAGGAGTGTGTTAGTGAAACATTTAATAATTAATAGTTACAGAACAACATGTTAGAGCGAGTCTCAGGCCTCAACTTCAAGTCAGCCATGAACCGTTATCTGTTGTTGTTTTTAATTTATTTAATGTTATTTAATAGCCTTTGTACAGCCTTTCTTCTTATATACTGTATTTTTTTATTATTATGTATGTAAAACTATCAAGTACCGATATTATTTTATGTGATGTAACGAATTTGGTGTTGGGAAGGTGTACATAGAGCGAGCGGTAGAGAAAGAGTGATTGTGAGGAGAGGCAGATTCTATTAAACGTATAATATGAACACGTGTTCTAGTGACAGGTTCACGTGTTACAATCTCTTACATAGGTGTATATTAAAAAGAGAAGACTGTAACGAACAACCACCTAACCTAACTACTAGTCAAACGAGTATTTTATTTTTTTATAAATTAGATTGTTTGTTACATTACATTATAAAGTTAAATATTGTTTTAAGTAATTCAATACTCTCAGTATTTATACTTGCACAGCTCTCTTGTTAAGTAACACTGTTATATACTTAAATTAACAATTCAATAGATTATTAATTTGTAGAGATTTATTTTTAAAGTTGTAGAGAAGGTAAACACACATGATGGGTGTACGTCAGAGGAGTGGCTTATCAGCGTTATCATCCCACTACAATCCCGGGGGAAATTAAGGGGTAATTTGGAAGGAATGAAAGCTTTTTAGCAAATCTATAAAAGGTCTTTGAAAACAGAATTTCCCGGAATAGTCAATAACAAGTTCAACAAGATTTTTATAAATCAATTAGAGATTAGTCAATACTCAATATTCAACAGTGTTCACCAGTATGGGAGCAGCAAGTCCTGGGTCGTACCGCTTTAGAAAAGCGTCTTACATAACACGTGATAACCTGCTTCGGTGAATAGTTTAATAGGATCTGCAGTGCTAGGGGCAATATCCGTGATTGTGTCCCACTTAACATGCTCCTTTTTGCTTCTCACTTACTGCTGTTTAGAGGAATTAATAAATTGTCAACTTTTTGATTTCGAGAAAGGGGTTTTAAAAAAGTGTGTGTGTGTTAGATGAAATTTTGAGTGCGAGTATGAAAATGAAAGAGTGAGTATGAGAGAATGAAATTTTGAGTGTGAGTATCATTGCTCAAAACGAAAAATCGCAGAAAGTTCAAATTTGACATTCTGTTTGGGTATCACCATGGGAGCCGACACGAAGTTACTATGGTTCTTTCTTTAACCGGATTTTTCAGTTTTTGTAGAGATTTTCTCGAAAACTGGTCCAACCATTTTCTTTAAATTTCCTTCCATCTACGCCACAATACCTGCCACTTTTTATTTATTGATTTTTTTGTTGGGTTTTCTGAAGGAACCCACTTCAGTACAATATATGGCACTGTCACTATGTCAATATAAATACTCATTAGAAATATTTGAAGAAAATCAGTTAACTGGAAATGCGACTTTATAGAATATGTTTTTGGGAATTTTCTCGAATGGCGACAACGATTGTCTCTAAACATTGAACACGGACTGGCGAGGAAAAGTTCTGTAACTTCTATTTAAAAGATTTTTCCATAAAAACAGATTTTTGGGTTTTTGCGGAAGTTGTGGCCTCAAGTGTCCTCCCATATATTATTTGGATTCCTTCAATGATATTTTCATACCAGATTTTTTCGTATCTATACTCGTATTTTTTATGATTCGGATTAGTCAGAAATGTTTGGCCTTCAGTGTACATATATACGTACGTATTCATTGTAATAATTCTACTGGAAATAAAGTTGTTTTATCCTATAATGAATTAGTCACTGTATTATCACTGTGTCATCGCGTTCACAAAGTGCCATTAATTCAAAAACAATGTAAAAAAGAAGAAGAAACAAACAAAGTTCAAGGTCAATGACTTTTCGTGTATATAAAAAAACGCCATGGAAGTATTATTTAAAAGAACATAATGTGGAGTGACTCATTACTGTGTGTACACAACTGAGAGCTGCTGTTGGCTGTTCACTCACACACACATACCCGAGTCATGTGTCGTCCTTATTCAATTATATGTATTGTGAAAAATACCAATTTATTATTAAAATTCTGTTATTCAATCTTTATTTACCATTTTTATTTACAGTAATAAATCCAGCTGTGATATTTTATTAGTAAATTATATTATTTATTACAATTTATTATTTAAATAAGTTTTTTTTAAATTGATTAAACTAGGTGCTAGGAGTTTTACGGGGAGAAGTTAGGTGGTATTTGAAAACGTTACTCATTCTTGATTGATTGGTTATTAATGTTTATTGAAATATCATTTTCCCATTTATAATTTATTCAGTGTGAGAACAGCAACAACATTGGTGGGGAAGATTTTTTTTATTTTATTTTTACAACTGTTCTTTGACCTTAAAAATGTTTATTTTAAGTGATCATGGGATCTGAAACATGTATCATCATGAAACATGATTTTTGAAAATTTTAATATGGAATTGAAAAAGTGGCATGCAAAAGTGATTCCAGTATCTATAGGTGAAGAAGTTGCGAAGTTAAAGAAAATCGTTGGAAACTTTATCGACAAAATCTTCAAAGATTGGAAGAACTTTCAGTAAAGTCTTCTTCAGCTCTTACAATAGACACAAGCACACTCACTTTTCTTTTTTTCTAATTCAGATAACTTTGAAACCTGCCTTTCCCTCTATGTAAACTCAATTTTTGACAATTTCTGAAGATCTCAGCACTTGCTATTTATAGCGGTAAGAGAAAGTAAAAATCTTTGACCCAATGATTTCTTAGTTATGTAAAGTTAGATACATTAATGTAATTAACAAATTGTAATAAAATATTTCTAATTAGGTCAACACTTACTCTTATCAACCAATTTAGTATTAATTGGTTGGATGATGGGCCGAGATACAAACTTACCTGTAACAAAAAGAAAAAGATCTTCATTAGATATATATAAAATAGTATTGTTTACAATATATTTCGATCATTATGGCGGTGTATTTTATGAATCAAAGAGGGGAAATTGTGCCCTGACTTCATTTTTATTCATAAATCTCCATCAGTGTCTTCACCCTTCCCAAAAAATTAAAAATACTTAAAATGTTACATATTATAAAAGATAATGTTTATCGATTAAAATTTAGACTAACATTTATAATCTCTGTTGAATATGTGGATAAGTCCGCAATGCTGGATAACATCTTATATTTTAACCGTCGTAGCATGCATATATCGTTTATTTCTGACCGGTATAGGATTTTCATCCATCGCCAGAGTAAATTTATCAAGTTCGTGTAGAGAATTTACTTCAGTCTAATGTTTCTGTTACACATTAAACTCTTGTTGATTTGTTGATTGTATTGCGGCAGGTTATGACCAAAAACCTTATGGTAGCACTATCTGAATGTAGTCCAGAAGTTGGCGCCAACAATATTAAACAAACAAAAATAATTAATTAAGAACTCCCAATAATAAATTATTCCTGAAAAAACACATTCATATATCTGGTTTTCATTAAAATTTCAAGAACTCATATTCTGTAATGTCGCCTTTCGGTTAACTGATGGTCTTCACACTTGGAATTCTAGCAATTGTTTTTCTTTTAATTTAATTTATGATATAGAAATAGTAGATAGTGGAATCGTACATTGAATTGAAGTGACAATTTAGAGGAATGCTTAAAGTGCAATAATTACTCCAGAACCTTCCCAAATTACACCTATCACTCATTCCATTTACAAGATTTTTTTTTTAAGCGGATGAAAATCGCGTAAATAGAGTCAACGCTACTGCCACAAATATGAAATTCCTTTTTATAAGGCGCTAAAGCTTCCTTTTCCTTTCTCTTACTCTTAGTAACAGGAAGGAAGTATCAAAATTCAGTTTTCACCGGAAATACATGTTTTAAATACGACAAGAAATGTTTTCAGCGAATCATCTGTACGTGGTGTGTGTGTGTGTGTGTGTGTGTGTGTGTGTGTGTATGTGTGTATGTACGTTTAGGGATATAAGTATGTGAAAACAAAGTATCTAAAAAACGAAAAATTGCAGGCAGCTCAAACTTGGATTTCCATTTAGATAACACCGCGTCTGACACAGAGGTTTCGGGCAAAATCCACCAACCGGAAATACGACTTTACTGAATGTTTTTTTTTTCAGTATGTTTGCAACATTGGAAACAAGAAGATGGAATAGAAAAGTTGTTATCGCTTTACGAATAGTTTTAAAAATTCTCAGGGTACAAAAAACCATAAAGGTTAGAGTTATGTAATTAGTGCGTTCAAGTAAGAATTTGCGTCACTCGGAATGTAATAAATTAGAGAATAATATTTTCAGACCCCGTAAAATGCGATCGCGTCAATTAAATAAAACCGCGTATAAAACATACCGCTCAAATTGAGGGATAATTTGCCGTGTATAAGAAACTCGCTCATAAAAGTAGAGGGACAGGCGTACTCTAAAGATAAGTTCTTAAAGACTCGTGATAAGCACTTATATGTGCAGTAGTTTGCAAGGTTTGAAGAATATAGCTTGGAGTTATTTTGGAGATAAATCACGGTAAACAAACCATTAAGAGCAGTAGCATGGATTTGGATGGAAACGTTCATGTCTGATGGGATAGTGTTAACTAAACTAATATCAAGTTTCAGCTTCCCGCGATTTTTCGTTTTTGAAATATTTTGATCTCGAACACTTTCTCACACAGACTATTAGTTAAATATATTGGCACTTCAATACATGTATTTCCGGTGGAAATTGAATTTCGAAAATTTTGTTTTGATCGAAATACTTCACATTTTCAACAGTGAGAGAAAGAAGAAATTGGTGCCAACTTGAGTATTTGATGATAGAGTTGGTATATTTAATTTTCTTTTATCTCAGGTTACAGACAAGTATACGATTTTTACTTTCTCTTACTCCTAGTAACAGGAAGTATTGCGATCGAGAATTGAGTTTTCACCGGAAATACATGTTTTGGGGTCCCTTGAATACGAAAAAAAATGTTTTTAGCGAATACATGTGTATGTATGTGTGTATGTGTCTGTTACTTAAGTCGCAGGAAGCTCAAACTTGGTATTCCGTTTCCTTATTGCCACCACCACAGACGTGAAGATTTCGAGTAAAATCTATCAACGGAAGTGCGACTTTAATGAATGTACTTTTTTTTAGTTTTTCGTGCTTTTCACGAAAAGGCTTCAAACGCTTTTCTTTAAACTTCGCTATACTATCTATACACATAACTACCTATCACTTCTGTCTGAAATACTTTCCCTGGAAATTGATTTTTCGGGGTTTCTGGGAGAACAGTAAGGTTATATTGTAGGCTCAGTGGGTGAGCGCGCCATTGGCGACCGGAGGTCCCGGGTTCTGCTGCCCTTAGATTTTTTTCTTCCTAGAAGCCTCTTGCTCACTTTCTTGGACAGCTCACTGTCCCGAGGCCGGCAGTGTAGGTCTCCGATCTTTGGGGTAGCTATATGGGTCCACAATGCCCATAAAAAAAAGATTATATCGTAATTTTTTCCATTTTTTTAACATCAATTACCTCTTGTTGAGGTAACATTCCGATCATTATAATGGTAATTTTCAAAACAACGCCTTCGTCATCTTGTTCATTTTATAAAGATTTTTTAGACCATATTAGTCCTTTGTTTTAATTTCAATGCCAATTTTTATTAAATAAAAATGAATATGTTGGTTATATAAATTCTATAGATGAATTATCATGTTTATAGAACAAGGTTCAGTTTAATAATGTTTTATATAATTTCCAATTATTTTGTTATCATTGTGTTTTGTGAGGCTAGGGAGTTATGGAGACATTAACATGATGACATGTATGGAACACTCAATATGAGAACGTCACCCTCCTCTAAACACGTCTGCAAAATTAACAAGGTGACGAAAGCATTGTTTTGAAAATTACCATTATAATGGTCGAACCGTCAACAAGATGTAATTAATAATAAAGAAAGTAAAAAATTACTGAGACTTCTTAATGGACTATAAATTTTAACCAAAATTTTCTTATAATATATATTTAAGAGTGCAAACAGTTTGGATATTGGAATGTAAGTGAGGGTTGCAGTGAGGGAGGCACCAACCACCGGCAAAGCTGTTGTCACGTTGTGCATGACCGCACCAGCTGCAATATCTCGCGATGTCCTCCTTCTTTACCTTTCTTCAACTTCAATGTTCGGTCGTGTTCCACTTTATTACTTTGTGTGGCTCTTTCTTATCTTTTTACCAACATCTTCTCAACAATCCCCTTCTCGTCCTCCAGTTCACTATTCTATCTGAGGGGCGCTGATCTCTAGCCGAGTTGCCCGCTTTTACTCTTTAAATATGAAGCTACCATTGTCTGCTGCTTTCAGTACTCTGTCTCTCTTCTCTCTTATGCCGATTTACATTAAAAAAAAAAAATATAAACTCTCATTAACTAATTATCTTTTCACTAGCTAATTAATAGTGTTAATAGTGTTATCCAGATAGAGCATGGCGTCTACAATCAGTAAATGGTAAATAATTCTTGGCCCAGCTTTAGAATTATGTGATTAGTGGGAATGACATTGCCCGTAATTGCCAGTAGTCTTAAGTTATCTTCTAAACATGTTCAATGCAAAACAGATCAACTGTTCCTAGTCTTAGACGATCTATAGCTGTGTGAACCATTACACGGCTCTCTCTACTTGCAATCATTTCAATTCTAAAAAAATTACACAAATTTTCCTCAATTTTGGATAATTGATTAAACGTGTAATTATTTAATGTTTATACATATTGGTAGTTGAGATAGTATTGTCGGGTTGCGGCATAAGGTTTACCTAATTGTGACTAAGCGCCCGCTTTTGTCTTTCTCCAGAAGATTTAAGTTTAAGCCAAATAGCATATTGAACTCTCCAAAAAATCAATGTTTACTGCAAAATGATTCAAATAAAAGTCATTAGTTGTGGAGGGTTTTTTTAAAAAAATCCCTAACAATTTTAAAAACTTATTTGAAAAAGTCCGGTTAAAGTTTCAGTTATCCGATTTTCTTCAAACATAATAATGTATTAATATTACTGTATGGAAGATGGAACCATACACTTTTAAACGAAACCTTAACGTTGCAGTTCCCGCAGAACTCATTTAACTAAATATCAGTTTTCTAGGGAAAATGTATCAAATCATAATGATCCAATGATCGGCATTTAAGTGTCCATAGTTCATATGCTACAAGTTAAAGAAAATCAATGGAACCTTTTTAGAAAAAATGGTAAAAAACTGAAATAAAAACATTTAGTAAAGTGGTACTTTCGGTTGATCGATTTTGATCTAATTCTTCGTGTGAGATACGGTAGTTGCAAGTACTGAAAAGGAATAGTTAGAGCTTGAACTAGGGAAGTGGATAGCTAAGTGGTTAGCGTACTGGACTCACACGCGGAGGACCCGGGTTCGAGTCCAACTGTGCTACCCTTAGATTTTTTCCTCCTAGGAGCCTCTACAGCTCACAGTCGGGTGATGTACAGTGTTGTCGGTAACGAAAGAACGAACACTGTCCGGATGCCGGCAGTGCCCTGAGAAGGCTCCTAGCGCCAATAACCATAGACGTTGACGCGCCTTAATTAATAAAAAAAGAAAAAAAGAGCTTGAACTATCTGCCTCACTCACACACACATACACACTAGCTAGCATGCGCACACCACACTTCAAAAACATATATTTCCGGTGAAAACTCAATACTGGGTATGTACACAATTGCCAACACTTCCACGTACAGCAGTAAAAGAAACTAAAAAAAAAATGTTCTAACTTTCTCTCACACACCAGAGAATAGATAAAAAAATCATTTTAATAGTTATTTATTTGACCAGAGAGAAAAGGGCCACTTTTACACCCTCATGTTGCAGATTTGCCCACACAAGCGCTAGCGGGTTGTAAAGAACTTTTTTCTAGAGTTAAATATTGGATTTTTTCTGCAATCGTATTAAATTGTTTCTGAATGTATTTTAATTCAGTTCGAATAGTTCCTCTCTCATTTGGTATAACCGCAAATCCATTATATTTCGGATTTGTTTGGATCTTGTTTTCGCGAATGGCCGCTAGATGTCGAGCTTATTGGAGTTGAATAATGTTACTTTTACTCACTAGTGAGAGAAAGTAGTGTGTAACTGTGTATGTAGTGTGTGATAGTTGAACTTTCTTCACTATATTTAATGTAATAATCGTCACATTATTATTCAACGATTGCAGAAAAAACAGTACTTTAGTTTTCACTATTTATTTATTATTCATCTGTCGGTGAAATAATCAGCTGTTTATGAAATGAACTGACTGCAGGGAAAAGATCTATGAGTATGTGAATTTGATATTAATTTCAAACTTTTTTTTCTTCATAGATTGTTACAATGCTAATGAAACTGTAATTGGTAATTTTGTACTTTGTGGTTGGTTGGGCTTTTAAATAAACATTCAATTTTCTGCATGTTATTTTCTATCTAACAGTTATGGTTTTATATTAATTCGTTATCCAGGCCAGACAGAAATAAAAATAAAAAGTTATTTGCAAAGAGCTTTTGGTTCTTTTTTTTGGTTGTTAACAGTCCTCACGAATCGCCTTAAGTCTGCATGACCTTTGAACCGTTTTTAGTACTTACACACTACGACGTATGTAAAATTGAAATTCTATTGCCGACCCCTTCTGTTGTGCAGTGCGGTGTGTGGCCCAGCCAACATATTGCGTTATTGAAATAGTTGATGGTAAAGTGTACAGAGAGAGCCGCTAAACGTGTAAATTACCGCACGTGCCGTCGTTTACCCATCTCTACAGAAGAGTGCAGTCATAAAAACCCCATTCGTGTTTTTCTTAATTCTTTTTCGCTCTGAACATGGTCGCCAATAATCGTTACGTTTTATGAATATGTACTTTAAATATTATGTAGAATATATTTTGTAAATCACGAGACTAAAATGAAAACTGAATTTTTGTTTTGGTTTTTATTGGAACCTATCAGAATTGAATATCTTTGAAAACATATGTTTGTTTAACATTCTCTTGCTGCTGGTACAATAGTAATAATATCACGATTGGCTCACAGCCGGATTGTCGGAAATTCACTGGTTAGTTAACTCATTGCCTAATAAACTGGCGCATTTTTATGGTGCTTGCTTCTAGTCAACCGGAAGTGCCACTTTACTGAATGTTTGTTTAACTTTCTCTTGCTGTTTGCTGCAAGGGGGGAGTGTATATATTGTGGGGATCGTAACAACTTTTCGAAATTGAATTTTAGTCAGAAATCATGTTGTGTGGCTATATATATCAGTGTGAATGTGTGTGTGCGTGTGTGTGAATAGAGTATTATTACTTCTATACGGCTGAGGTATGTAAGCTATGTAAATGCTTAATACTGAAGTTTGAAATATCTTATATTGGATGTGCCCTATTTATTATAGCTGTAGAATTAACATCTTAAAACTGTACTGTATGTCTAGACACAGGACATTAAACGTTGAAAATATTTTAACCTACGTTAACGTTGAAAAAATAAACAATGTTGGGTTTATTATTACCTATTCTGAGATCTGAAGATTATCATCAATATAAAAATGACACAGGAATTGTAGAATAACTGTAAATTGACAAGTTTGAAAATTTTTGTTTCTGTAATTTTTAATAATCATTTATTCCTTTTTAATAATCATTAATTATTACTTGACTAATATGTTTTACAAGTATATTATATAATTATTAAATTACATTATGCGATCTTTATATTATATAAATAATAGTTTTTTTAATTTTGTAATGGTAAATTATTTTAATATAAATAGTGGTGATGGTAGTGGGAGGGGGTGAACTCCCTTGGTAATGGATGTATTTCTAATAGCAATAAATAAATAATACAAATATTAGAAGTAAGAGAAAGTCGTTTTCACAATAGATGATTCCTTTCTTTCTGTTAGTGCCGTTAACAGGAAGTATTGCGACGTGTCAAACTTTGAAAGAGTTTTTTCACCGGAAATACGTGTTTGTTGAGGCTGCTGAATTCAGATAAAGCATTTTTACCGAATATAATAGTGTGTGAATAAAATATCTCACAAACAAAGAATAGCAAAAAGCTCATACTTAGTATTTTTGTTTAGGTCTATCTCCACCGCATTTGACAAGGAAATTTCGGTGAAAATCCATCAACTGTAAGTGCCACTTTACTGATGAAAGGTTTCCCACATTTTCTTTAAACTCCATCTACTGTCCTCACACTTGCTGCATACCTATCACTTTTTATTTTAAACATTTTTAAAATAGGAACTTGATTAACCAGGGAACTTGATTATTCGGGAGATTGTGGGGAACTTTCCCTAACTTTCTACTAACTTCAGCGTTCCTTTAAAGTACCACTTCTATATATTAAAGTCTATGGTTCTATCATCCGCGTAACATTGAAATACTGTAGAGAAATTGCTAGAATTCCAAATTTGAAGAAAATTGGTTAACCGGAAGTGCGACTGGCAGAATTGTTTTTTTTTTTTGGAATTTTCTCGAAAACGGCTTCGGACATTTTTCTTTAATACTCTCATTTTGTCCAGATACAAATAACTTTTATTTGAAACATTTTTCTGGAAAAACTTATATTAGAGGAGTCAGAGAGTTCTTAATTTGGGGGGTTAGTTAGATGTGGCAGAGAGCGCTCCACAATGTCCACTTAGTAACCCTTTCTCTTTTCTAGCAATATAACCCCTTATTTTTATGGCTAGCTGTACTAAATTTTTGTAAGCATTGCATTGGTAAAAAAAAATTGTGTTTTACACTCGATTTTTTATTTTAATTGTATGTTAAATCTGCCTCCCAAAACAAAATTAAGAAGTTGTTTATAAATGAGTCCATATTTAGTTTAATTGTTAATTAATGTCCAATTTTCCAGGCTGCCGACTTGATATTAAAGTCCCTAATCTGATGGATTATTTCCGTTACAGAACTGAAAAGTAGAGGCTTCAGTTAAATTAGGAAAAGTGATTTTGAAAAAACTTTAAAAAAAGCGTAAAAATTTAACTGGCTACAATAATAGAGATCAAACGGCGGTCCCTGGCCGCCACATTTCTCACGCTGAACGCGGCATTCCCTTCCTCATCCCCACTCCACTCTTAATAAATTATGTACATGTTCTTTTTAGTTGTTCATTTATCGTCCACAACTAAATTACATACCATTATTTACTGAATATCGTCTTTCTCTTTATTCTGTGTTATTCAGTTATTTGGGTATTATTTTAATGTCTGTTCTACAACATATTTTTATTAAACATTATGTTTATGGTCTTCTTTTATGATTTGTAGTCCGTTCTCCTATTGCAGTCGAAAGTATTGCAGGAGTTCTGTCTATTTTCAGCAAAAAATTATGATATTTTTATTAAGTTATCATACTCTTAGGAAGTGGAAGTATTGAATTATGTCAAATTTTTAAAATGGTTTTTCACCGGAAATACATGATTTGAGATGACCTGAGTTCGAAAAAGAAGGTTTTTTTTAGCAGATGTGTGCGTGTATGTGTATGTTTAGCAGAAGATCTTAAAAAATGAAATATTTCGAACTCAAACATGAAATTTCGTTTCAGTACTACCACCGCATCAGACACGAAGGTTTCGATGAAAATCCATCAACCGGAAGTATAAGTTTACTAAATGTTATTTTTCCCCCAGTTTTTCGCGATTTTCTCGAAAAATGGCCCCAAAGATTTTTTTAAACTTCTTCGTATACTATCAGCGTACCATAAATGCCTGTCACTTTTATTTGAAATATTTTTCTTGGAATATTGATTTTATGGTTGTTCTGGGGGAACAGCAACATTAAGCCTTCCTCCTAAAGTATCACTTTGGTACAATGTATGGTTCTACCACCTATATATATTGGTGGACTCGGTCATTTCTACTTGGGATGAGTGCACGTCTCGCCGATCATCCCAGGGCTTAAAGCCTGCCACATGCCAGATAGAGAAACAAGAACTATTTACTACCGCACTATCCTTCCCTAAGCATACTTTGCCATCTTCTTTTTCATATTGTAGTAAGAGAAGTCGTGTTCTGAAGTTACATGATCACAAAAAACTATTTTTATCCGAATGGCCTACGTTTTGTGCGCGTGGGCGTGCGTGTGGTCAGAGAGAGAGAGAGAGAGAGAGAGAGAGAGAGACGGAGATCGTGAATAGCATAACTCAATAACGAAAAAATACAAGAAGTTCAAACTTGATATTTCGTTTGGGTATCACCAGGAGATCAGTAGGGAAATTACGGGTCAAAGTCTATCACCTGGAATTACCATATTAATGAATTAATTTTTCACTTTTTATGGTACTTTTCCGAACAAAACTTTTTCTATAAAATTTTCTGTGCCCCTTAGCATCTATATAGGTCAATCACTTTTATTTGAAATATTTTTAGCAGAAAATTAGATTTTCGTATGGTTCAAGGAAATTGAAGAATGCTAGTTTTCGTCTTAAACGCCATTTCATGGATTCGAAGGTCCTATCACCTGTATGATATTAATTTGAATTAAATATGTTGCCAAACTGCGAGTATGAAGAAAATTATGGACCAGAAATTGGAATTTACCGAATTGATTTTAGGAACTTCTTTGTGTGAGATGGGGAGCTCCTGTACGATGCCCATTAGTGTTGCGCGTGTGGACCCCTGTATGATATTTAGTAGATATCAAAAAAATTTAAGAAAATTTAAACACGAAATCACAGTCGTGTGTCTTTATTGCTTCCTTGTGTGGCAGATCACGTCAAGGATTGTGTCAAGGACGTAGTGCATGCAATATTACTGCTATTGCTGGAATTTATCAATAAATGTGCTATTATTATCGCAAAATAATAATGATGGATTCAGAGATTTTGGAAGCACGCCGAACCATCCGAATGATTCCACCGACCTTTGCATGTATTATCATTGCCAGATGAGAAATAAAATTGAAGATAAAAAAAACAAATAGTTATTTCAAAAATCTGACAGCTAATAAATAATAAATGAAATATCATTCAATTAAATACATAAACTTGAACTAAAACTACAATCGAAAAACAAAAGAAAATAAAAACAAAAAATAATGCAGCGAAATGATAAATGTTCTAGAAGGGAGGAGGGTGTAGGAAGGGATGCTGTGAAAGAGCAGAAGATGAAGCACAAGAAATATATAATTGTTTATTGGAAGATCGTGTCCATTAGTAATAGAAGAGAGGCGGAGAGAGAGAGAGATTAGACCACCTTGATTATTACATAGTGGTGCGGTCCTCTTTATAATGGAGCCACCTTCACGCGCTGGCTCCTCAAAATCACTTTCTTTCTCTTTAATTCTCCTTTATCTGTTTTTGGATTTTTTTTTTCGTCGAGTATTCTAAATATCTGTGATATTAGTATTCATAATCGGATAATTTGTATTAATGCATTTTTTTTTTATTAAAATATAAAGCTCTCTTATCGGATTATCAGTTAGGTGATGTTATTTTAACTTTATTAAACCAATAAAGTTGAATGAACCAATCACGAATTTCTCTGGCTTTCAAGAATTTCTCAGTTATAAAGGAAAAGCTAAATTATCAAATCCCTTAGACTCGGCCAAATAATTTTTTCCCAAAAAACATGTTTGAAATAAATGTAATAATAACTAATATATAAAATACCAAGTTTTAGAAAAATCATAAGAGCCAAGAATCGTGTAAAGCTGATAAAAGACCTATTCCCAGAAAAGTTGGTTTGTTTTTAACACATTTTAATTCTCCTCTGTTCACTGCTCCTAAACAAATTTTCAGAAATCAAGCTCACAATATGTTACTCCGATGAAATCTTAGTTTCGATAATTTACCGTATGATCGCGAGAGTTCCTCTTGCAGCATTAAGAGAAAATAATTACTAAGATGCTGCTTATATTGTTTTGAAAATTAAATTAGATATTTAACCATTGTTATACCTTCAATATATATTAAATTTTAATGTTTGTTTTGGTGATTAAATTGAGTGATAATCTTAGTAAATACTAAAGTGGTCTAAAAAATATTCATCTCTCTGCGAATAGAATAATAGCTAAAGGTGTTTCCTAAACTAGATGGTCCAATTATTTACTAGACACTAGAATATCTTAAACAACTTATCTTTGACGACTAAATTACATTGTCAACAATATTTCACAAAACTAAAAATGAGGAGAGAGATTTGAGAGAGAGAGAGAGAGAGAGAGAGAGAGAGAGAGGGGAGTTGTGTTGAAGAATAGTTAATATAAAGGAAGAGCTGGAAATGGAAAACATAGAAATACGTGAACAGAAGAGAGTGGTGAAAATATGGATCAATTTGCTAGAAATGTCAGGCTGAACAAAAGATATGAAATCTGAAGGGGAAATATGAAATGGACAGAACACAGTTGGCACCACTGTCTATCTTTTCTAGTTCTTCTTTTATTTGTTTATTTTTATTAGAAAAGTGAAAGAAAACATGAAGAGAACAATGAACTAGTGTAGTGGACTATTTGAAACAGGGAAAATTGATGTTAATGGTGCCTTTTAACTCAGTATGTTGTACTCCAGTTTTTCCGCCAGTTAATAATGGAAAAATCTGGTGATATGAGAGAGAAAAACCTAAATAGATGTTCTAGATATGATAAATCCAAGCTATGAAGTGTTTTTAGTTAAATTTGAAAACATCTCTAAACGTAAGTTGATTAGTAAGACGGTTGTAAACTTTTCAGAAACTGAACTTTCTCCGGTGTGTGCAATAGTTCTGTTGCTTGTCCTTAAGTTATTTAAAAATTTCGCGTGTGCTGGAAAGGTGGGATTTTCTGTTTAACATTGAGGTGTCCCATTCCATTGCATCGTACATTCCATTGTCTAAAATAATATGCATCGTTAAAATCGGGTTTATAATAAATTTTAAGTTTGAAGCAATGTATCCGAGGGACTTGAGCAAGACAGATAACTTTCCTGTATGTGTCTATGTGTACAAATTTTGTGCGAACAAATACCAGATACCAAACAAAAAAATTGATGTTTAACACTTACATGACTTTCTCTTACTGTGATTTATATAACTGATAATTAACTAATCCTTTTCAAACATATAATTCTCACTAGAGATGTTTAGTTGTCTTTAATTTACAATGAATTTGTCATTTTATATTTAATTTATTAACAGCAGCAGTAAGAGAAAGTAGTGTGAGTGTTCACACCAGACTGCGCTCAATTAATAACTTCACAAAATAGAACTAGTTGTATTAAAGGAACTTGGAATTTACTTTTTAGTTAGGAAGAATATTTTAATCTGAATCAGAACGTCGCCTATCTGGTGTCGCTTCTCCAAAATTTGAAATTACTAACAGAATTAGCGCTCATTAATAGTCCACTAATGTTCAATAATTATTTTTCGACAAAATTACCTCCTTTTTAAGATAACCATTTCTATTTTAGTTACATAGTATTTTTTATTACATATACATTTCTGTAATGTGGCCATTAATATTGTCATATAAAGATGAACGCGTAATCATGATAAATTATATTATATTGAAGAATTATAATAAAGAATTCCTTTTTTTTAAAAAATGTATAATAGGATCTATTTTTAGATTTCTACTTTTGAATTTTTAATGTGATAGGAGATTGTAGTAATTAAGCTATAAAAATGCAAATCACTTCTTAGCGAAGCCTCTCACTGGCAGACTAAGACAATTCTAGGCGTACCTCAGTCTGAGGAAAAATATAACTCATATGCTATCAGGTTTCTCATGCCGGCTCAAGAGTCATCTGATGAAGCTAGGCTTAGAGACGCGGTCAGCAGCTTGCAGGTCCTGTGGAAGATATGGAGACACTGGAAGGACCGTGTTGTTATCATTCAGAGAAGTTTCAGAAACCGAGGTATATAGTGGATATCGGAGAAGGTTGCTTCCAAGTCGCTTAACATCTCTTGGAATTTTCTCAAAAATTGATCTGGAAGTGGTTTTAATGTAGAATAACCTCAGCTGGCCACTATGGGGGTGACAATAGATCGTTAAAGTCACAGAGTACTACATCTTCCTCTCCAATGCCTCTTTGATGGTAGTAAATTGCAGTGAGTCGAATTTTCAAAACTGAATTTCCATGTTAAATATGCGAATATTCTGAAATCTCTGAAGGCAAAAAATAGTTGGTCTGAGTGTGAATGCGTTTCTGAAAAATCGCAAGAAATGCTTTATATTCCTTTAAGATAACAACACCATGGGATCTGACACGAAATTTTCAGTTTCAAAAATCCGCAGCCGGAAGTGTAGCTTTGCTGGACTGTTTATCAGTATTTCACCATTTTCTCGAAACCGTCGCCAACCGCTTTTTTTCACATTTGGAACGCTCTCCGTATATTAGTCCTGTCGGTATTCTTTGTAACTTTTTTCTGAAGTTCGCTGTAATTCCTGAATGGCAGTGATGACCTCCAGGTTTTCCTTCTAAAGTTACTATTTCGAAATATTGCCGGATTCTGTTAGCTATAGATTATATTGGATAATTAGATATGTTTAAAAATAATACAAGTTTTTGGATCGATTAGCTGAAAGTGCGACTTTAAAGAAAGGGGTTTCCAGTTTTTCGTTACTTTTCTTGAAAACGGCACCGAAGATTTGTATTAAATTTCGAAAACATAATGCTCATATATAAACTTATTCGTAACTTATACGGAAATCATGAATTTGAGGGGTCGCTGAGAGCCTCGACCTCTAGAATGCCACGTCATTAGTACCGCTGCACCACCTGGTGGGAATTATGGAAACTTAACTCTTTTTTTACATGGCTACAGTTTGATCAGGATTTTGGTACAACAGTCTGTTTATTAATAAAGTAGAGAGAATTTGTTTTTATAAACACAAAATCAATTTCTAATTTATTAATTGTTTTTGTTACTAATCAAATTCAATTTATAAAGGATAGCCAGAATTAGCTTCTTTTGATAATATTCTTTTTTTAAAGTAAACTCTCTTCTAATAGTGATACACATCACAGTAATAAAAAAAAAATAATTATTATTATTATGATTGAACAGGAAATTGATACGCTCGCTTAAAAAACCCAGTCCAAAAATAAAAAACTAACTTTAAAAGGAATACCAATTTGTATACATAATTAAATTTCCCAACAGTTAATTCTGGAAAACACGGTTTTTGATAATTGAGAAATCTTTGAAGTAATGTTTAATTACTAACAATTTCCATTTGTGATTGGGAGGAGTTAAGCAAAAAAAGTTTATAATTGCCTAGAAATACATAAAGATAACGGTCAAGTTTTAGTAGTGCACATGCACATATGTTTGCACTTCTCTATATATGTATGTATTTATATAAACGTTAAGGGCACTTTGCTGCCAAACATTAGTGGCTAATTAGCTACAGCTTGGCTAGCTTAGAGAATTTGTATTCAATGAATATGGGCATAAAATGTGCATTTTTTTTAATATCACGAATTAAGTAGATATTGTAATGGAAGCAGGGGATCAGGGTTGATGAAAGGTGGTGAATTGATGAACACACGAGCTGACCAATTACTCACAATTTATAAAGGATTTACTGAGAAAGGGAGAGAAGTGGCCGATCGAAGAGTGGTGACGTTGGTAGCGTGGTGATTGTAGAGATGGAGCGTTGGCTGTTGTGAGTCGCTGGAACGTATGATATGGCTAGTTATAACGGTAGTGAGCAAGTGTGGCTAGCTGGGTAAACCTTTCAATGTTAATATAGCGACTGTACTCTTTTAGGTTTATATGGCTGCCGTTACGCCCTTCAGATGGTCGGTTTTTATTCAATTTCTGTTCCGCTTCTAAGTGTGAGATTGACTGTATAGAGTTGACGCGCACCTTGATGCGGTTTCTGATGGAACAATTGAGACCAGCTTTTGTTGGGCGAATTCGCTGGTAATTGGTTCTATCACAATATCTATTAGTAAACGTGTTGATTTAGGAGGCATGGCGTTTTCTTTTCTCATACACAAAAAGTTTCTCGACTCAAAAAAAGTGCCGAATCAAGAGAGTGAATTTTTAAGCGAACTTTCTCCCCATCGTTTTATTTCAGTTCTAAAAACGCCATTGATTAATTTGGTACATTCGTTGGGAATTAGATTGCGCTTCACCCCAACGGCCTGGTTGTGGGAGGGGTACTCACAGATTTCCCAGAAACCCCTTTAAAAAAAAACATTTTTCTGAAAAATAAAGTTTTCAAGAAAGTGTGTAAACTGAATTTGCTCCGTGCAAGTCTGCGTTATCACACTGTCTGACAAACGCATCCTGAAGATGGGCGAACGCCCGAAACCGGTTGATGACCGCAAAATGAAGCAGGCTACCACGGAAAATGTCTCTGATGTTTTCAAGAAAACTTGGGATTAATTGATTTTTTTTAATCTCAGAATATCAGTAAAACATTTAATGGACTTGAGATTCACAAATCGTGACAGAAAACGCCGCTGTATTTACTTTGCTATATATAGCACAACTAAAGAAAAGTAATAACCCAGGAGAAAATATTGTAAAAAAAGTATATTAGAGAAGAGAGAACTTGTTATTTATTATTAGATAAACTATTTAGCCGGTATAACTGTTAATATTATTACCAGTTTATTACCTTATATTATTTCTAATAAAATACATTGTTAATGTTGGTGGTGGGGGTAATTGCAGGTGCAGACATTGTTATCATCTCAAGTACAATATAAAATAATTAAATTAATTGCATTAACATTTCTCCTCTCTTTTCCACCTTCTTTCTTTCTTGTTTCTCTTGTTATTTTATTTCCCTACTTCATTCCCATCTTCTGGGAATGTTTTATTTTCTTTTTATTGTCATCATTCTTACAGACTATTTTAATTCTAGTTTTGAATTAAAAGAAAGTTGTATGAAATCAGGTGACGTAATCTTAATTTTAAATATTAAAATCTGTGCATAAGTCTGTGTGTGTGTGTGTTTTTTAATTGTTTTAGTTTTTTAATTGTTTCAAGTTCCTTAACTGATATAAGAAATAATACTGTTAGGTTTTAGGGAATCCTCTAAGGAATTTTTATGTGCGTGTGTTCATTCTACAAGTAATGTCTTGAAGTAAACATTCTAAACACGAGAACGTTTACTATCTAAACACGAGATCTAAGCACAAATTGATTTTTGGTAGGTCACTGGAGGGAGCTGCAGGGAGCAAGCTTCCCTGTGAAGTGCCTCTTGATAATACAGCTAATATTTAGCTGCATTATCCTATTTATATAAAAATTAATAGTTTTTGAAACCATTAATTTCCAAGTTTGAGTTAAATTAGTACAGAAACCTATTAGAGGAATAGGTTTCTGTTGCAATCTGTTTTCTATAAATTTGGAATGGTAGTGAGCAGATCTAAAAGCATCTATTTTATTAGCAATTATTTTCTGGAATAATTGATTTTAAGCCTTCTCTGGAGTACTCGGCTTATATTTATGCTGTTGTTGCAAGATTTGCCAAGTTGTTGAAAATAGAAGGCGCTCTCGTACAAATTAAATTCAGGGAAACAATTACATTTATTGTCGGCATAATTCAAAATTGGTAAAATCACAGAAAATGTAAACTTCAATTTGAATCATTTAATTTTGATTTCATTTTTTTCACAAGTCCTGATCAATCGGAAGTGACCGTTTATTAATTGGATTATGAATCAGTTTTTCACAATTTTTCTCGGAAAAATTACTCGGAACGATTTCCTTTAACGTTGTTGAGGAAATTTCAAACTTGCTGCCAGATGCGGTAGTTTTACTTCGAATACTAAGTTTGAACTTGCTGCGATGTTTTCAATGTAATTTCTAGATACTCAGCAATGTCTAAATATTTATTTCCTGTAAAAAAATAATTGAATTAGAAAATGTGACACGATCGGCGGCAATATTTCGTCTTACTTCCCACTAAGAAATGGTATAAGTATGAATGTAGCCATTGAATCTGTGGGAATATATATATATATATATATATATATATATAAAACTATGTATATAAAAGATAAAGATAAAATAACTTTTATATTAGATATGATTATTGAAATCTACAGACGGGAGGCAACAGGTGGTAGTAGGTAATAGTTAGTAATGTAGTGTTTAGTGTTCATTAATGCGGAACGAATGTTTGTATGTACATTAGAGCAGCAGTGGTACATACATAAAAGTAGTTAGATATTGTTATGTAATGTAGATGAAATGCACGAGTATGTATACTCTACTCTACATGATCCAAACAACTTGGCTTCGTGTGTAGTTTATATTAATGATTCCTTCTTAACACTTCTTCTTTTTAAGAATATAATTCTCATTCATACCTGATAATCTTCATCCTCAGACCATTACATGGAATATCACACAGTCTTTCTTTTCATATTCATCTTTAGTCATAAATTCGTGTTTTCAGTTCGCTCTTCCTATTTTTATTCAATCTCTACTAGTCTCAGGTATTGGGAGTCACTTTTGTTTGGTATCTTGCCAAATGAAATTCCATTCTCATGTATGAGTAGATGGGAGCAAACGCAGACATGATTTGTATTGATCCACCCGGGGGGACACTTCCGTTTTAGCGTGTCTGTCTGTTAGTGGTGGGAACTGCTTTATTACTATTGTACTTTTTCTTTTTCTGTCAACTTTGTATTCATTATGTAGGTGTGAATTCTATTATTTTCTTTCTAAAGGATATCAAGTGAACAAAAAAAGAAAAGGAATTCAAAATATTTGAACATTTCCCAAACTATGAAGACATTTATGGAATTTGTAATTAATGATACAGTAAGCGGTGAATGTAATATTGCAGTTTTGTTGTCTGCCACCATAGCAACCAACTCCATTTGACAAATTTTCTTTAAACTTTCCATTATTCCAACAAATGTTCTTATTATTCCGTAGGTCCATCCCTCACTTTCCTCAAAATTGTCACTCTTTTTGCGCGGTACTTTTTATATACTTGATCTCATTTTAAGCGGCCCAAAAAAATATTTTTCTATAATCTTTCATTTAATTTATTAATTAAACGTACTAATTTCTCAACTCTGACCTTTATGGGTTTTTAAGCTGTGAATTTTTAAAACTGTTGTTGTAAGCGATAACAAATTTTCTAATCATTCTTCTTGCCATCGTACGACAAATATTTGGAAAATAGGAATTTTTATGGCACCACATGCAGACTGAGATTTAATCACAGTTACTCTCCAATACGGTTGTTCCGTATTGGAATACAAATTAATTCTGTGTGTACTTAAGATACAGCATCTATATCCGATTCAAACCATTTAATCTTAGCCTGCAACAAATATACGTACGGTAGAGGTCAACTGTGGCAAGCAATTCGCAAGACAAACTGTCCTCTACCAGCTAATTACTTGTACAGTCACTTCCACTTCACACTGACATCTACTTAAACTTATACAAATACATTAGGACCAACAACATTACAGTTTAATACATACCAAATGTCCAATGATTATACATTTCACCATCTTATTTTATTTTTTAATTTTATTACCCGTCTTATAAAACCATACAGATTCAGTTAATATGTGGCTAATTTGCTCGGTAGAGTGAGGCCATTTGAAAAAAAAAATCCTTTCAAATGTTGCAAATATTTGAAAAAAAAAACATTCAATAAAGTCGCAAATCGCACTTGCGGCTGATAGCTTTACCCGAAACTTTCGTGTCAGATGCGGTGTTAGCTAAACGAAAATTCTGCGATTTTGTTGTTGTTGAGGTATTTTGTTCACACTCACATTTGCTCAACACATTTTTTTTTTGTTCTTAGGTAACTCAAGACATATATTCCGCTGGAAACTCAAAGATTTGACATGACCGTAAATAGCAAGCTGACACTGCACGATTTTCATCCTCGTAAAAATAAATTCCACTCTGAACGGAAAATCCGTGTAGGGGAGGGGGTGGGTGTACCTTATATTTTGCTTCCTTTTATTGTTTTGAGAAGTCAACCGGAAATGCGGCAATTTTTTTTTTACTGATTCTCTTCAAAATTCTCATAATAATTAAGCATTTAAAGTATATCACTTTTATTTGAAACAATTTTCAGGAAAGTTGATTTTATGGGGAGGTTCTTGGGGGAGGGCTGTTCGTAAAGCATTCCTCTAAAGTGTGCTACTTCCTTATAATGTACGAGTGTAACCACATGTAGGGAGTGGTGACCCACAGTTAAGCGACATAACTCACGAATCCAATTCCTTTGATTAAAAACAATAAAGAAATGTCTTCCGGACATATGTGCCGACAATATTCTGAAATAAACATTATAGCAGAATACATTCCAAATCTATTCTTCGCACACTTTCACAAAAATAGATTTATCATTATTAAGTTGATAAACACTCACGTGGATCACCTAACGGCTGACTTCATGACTCTGCAGAAATATGTGTTGTGCAATTTAAAGGTTTTGAAGTACCCGGAGGCCACCTTAAATCAATTCTACTGGAAAAAATAATATGGTTTATATTTGTGCAGATAACATTACAGCTTTAAAGAAAATCCTAAATTAAAATTAATTAATATAACTTAATGATGAACCATATATTATACTGAATTAGATTAGAAGATAGCTTAATGTTGCTACTGCCGTTTTAATCTCGTATATAGGTTCCATTTAGTCGCTTGTCGATATACATTCCAAAGTAACATACCTAACTTGCAGGAGAAAGTGGTATTGAATTTTTTGCAAACCAACCGTTTTGGTTTCCATTTTTTGGTTAACAAAGGTTTTATTATGTTTTGGGCCAAATAGTCTAAGTGGGTAGAAGCTGTTGTTAGGTGAGAGCTGGAGGAAGAATGCCAGTTTTGTCATCTTATTAAGTGACAAAGTGAGGTGTTTGAGTCAGTTGTTAAGTCTGTTGTGTACACACTGGAAGTGGTACACAGTGGTGGAGTCTGTGGGTACACAGAGAAGTGGTGGAAGGATGCTCCTTGAGGAACACTTGCCCGTGCTAGCGAGCGAGTAGTCAGAGGTGGTTGATCCCAACTTATCTGAAAGTAACAGTTAGATAGAATTAATGATTAGAATTCTAATCTTGAAGTCAGTACCTCCCTAGTAAGAAAACGCACTTAGACTAATTGGCTCATTGTGCCTTCCCGGACTACGTCTCACATCAGCCTTGTCTGATTTAAAACGCCCGAGCTGAATCGAGAGAGATTTCCTAACACCAGATTCGACACTAAATTACAGGCGTTAAATTTTAGGAATCGCTTGCATGCGTAGGCCCTCGCACACTTCAAGAAGATGAAGAGATGTTACGTAGATGTTTCCTTAAAAGAAATCCCTTGTGTCCAAAGCAATTATTCTTCTTAGCTCAACTTCCGTTTTGCCCCGCCATATTCCTCAAATAGAGAACATATTTCCATGCGAGCCATTTCACAATGGCCCCAGGTAATTTTGTAGTAGACGCTGCGAAAAGTGGAGCCTGCGAGGCCCCTTCTTTTCCAATCTGCCAATCTCTTTCCTCGCATGCCCCTGTGCTTTGGCACTCAGTCCAGCTGGCAGACTATTGTGGTTTGCCAGGAACTCCAGCTCCTTACACTTGGATCTGACATAGTTTGCATCCAAAACTTTTAGTGCAACCTGATGTATGATTATTAGTAAGCTGATGGGAGACTTCATTGCACCCTCCACTAATATGCTAGATACCATACTCGACCAAAGTTTTCAGCCATACCGAGGAAAGCCCTATAACAACATAAGCTTTAAGGAACAAGTGGTTTTTTTACTTAATATTCAGTAATCATTTGTAAATGAGACAGCTGATTATTGAACAGTTTGTGCACCTATTTATATACAGGATATAACCTCTCTTATTTATTATAATCGATAGATAGAAGAGGCTGTGTAATGAGACGATGGCTGAGTATGTAATTTTACAAATATATGAACCTCATTATAATACTATTTATATAAGCCATTTTCTCTTATGTTCTTGTTCGTCTTCAATTTATATTATAAATGATAGTAGAAAGTTAATTCCAGTGGGAACACTGCTTTAAATAGCCATTTAGCATGACTATATGTTATAGGAGTTAACATGAATATTACGACAAGATCTTCTTCTTCAGCCCTCAGCATATTAACACTTACCATTTTTGGTTGTAAATAGTTTAGATGTAGAAAACTACTTCCTAGTAAACAAACTACAAAATGAAACACTTCTTGTTGATGGCCGATAGAAACTAGCTTTGTATTAATAGTTGTATGAAGGACATTAAGAACATCACTTCTGCCAACCTATTTCAAAAAAGAAAAAAAGAAATGGGTACGTACTCTGAAATTCTCTTTTCTGTTTTTATTTTTTTATATCCACCCTGTGCCGCTAAAAGAGAATCGATTTTCTTTGAGAAGAGATTTATCACGATATAATCGTATCACGTTTAAAGGTGAGAAGAAGATACGGCTAGTTTAATGGGACCAAAGTTGGTATTATCTACATCTTTCCTAGTGCGCATGCCCTTTCAGAAATATTTCTTCTCGTATTTTTGCCCGCCAGCCACAAAAGATTCTACATCTAATAAAGCTATATTTACTATCTCTACTCTTAGGTTATAGCTCTACTTCAATATATAATTTTAAATTTATAATCTTTTAAACATGACACTTTCATGAGATTCGAATAACGTCTGCGTTTTTCTCTATTAATTTGTTTTTCCTATGTCATCCTTTATTATTGTGCATATGAGGTGTGAAACACTCACCCAACTTTGTCTTACGCAATTGTAACAATCTTAATTGACAAGCTTTCAAAAACACACGTTTGTTGTAGAACCATTTATCTGAATGTGATTATTGCATACCCCATGACATCCAAATAAAAGATCATATCTGTGCAATTAGCATTCTAAGTTTAAAGAAAATTTATGATGTCATTTAAAAAAAATAAATCCAAAAAACTCAAGAAAATAGTTTGTAAACCGCACTTTCGATTAACAGTTTTTCGTTAACTTGAAATTTTAGCGATGCTTTAAATATACCTTAAGAATGTATAGTTGATAGAATCAAATATTATGTTGAAGAAGCACTTTAGAAGAAAGTTTAACCTTCACCTTCCCGAGGACCCTCCAAAATATCAAATAAATCCCCGGAAAAAATGTGCCTGGTAAAATGTCCAAAAAATCAAAGAGAGAGATATTACAGAAAATCGTTGGTGTAGCAAGAGATATAAAAAAAGGAAATAGAAGAGATTGAAAAAAAAATCGGTAAAATCGCATTTCTGATTGATAAATTTTTAATGAAACTAATTCGGTCAAAACTATAAAGTTTTTTCGTTTTTGAGAGATTTTGTTCGTCCTCTCACACACACAGACTATTCCCTAAAAACATTTCTCTCTTTTTCAGTCCACCTCAAAACATGTATTTCCGGTATAAATTAAATTTCGAAAAATTTGACCCGATCGGAAGATTCATTCGTTCCTAGAAGAACAAATTTAATTCTAGGAGTGGGCGTTAAAAAGGTAACGGATAATATCAGCTGAGAGAGAAAATAGACTCTAATCGGCAGTGTCTTTACAGGCACACACAGAAGGAATAGAACGGTCACAGTGAGGTTCGTGTGTATCATCGCAATAGTGCAGCTGCAAACAGATCTAAACATTATTATTATCATTCTAACTTGTTTTGCCCAAAGTAAAGATTTTGTAAAATAAAATGGCAAATATAAAGTGTAAAAGGTGTTAGAGGGAGAATTGGGGACTGTGTTGTCCCAAGAGAGAGTGTTGGAAGGATGTGAGCGTGTGTTTAACAAGCAACACACTCTGTCTGTCTGGCAGTGTAGTCAGTTGGCACACAGCTGTGTCAGAGCTCGGCACTGCTACATTGGCCGATCACGAACAGAACTTTTAAACTGCTCCACTGGAACTTCTTGTCTTCCTGTCAGACACTTCGGTGTAGAGACTTTTTGTCCCACGGAACTCCGTGTTCTTCCCTTCTTCTTCTTCTTCTGGCCTTATCCTTTAATCACATTACTCCATTATACCCACAAGCAGTTCTCCATGTGTGTGTAATATTATGTTTATACTATTCTCTTAACTATGTTTTTGTATTGAACTTTTAAAAGAAGGGGTCATAGGGTCACTAGGAAAGACAATATAACGGACAGAAATCCCCTTTTTAAGAGACATTTTTTATCCAACATACTGTATCTATTCTGTATTGTTTACAGTTTTCATTGGTTCATATCAGCTGATCATTCGGTTTTTGGTAGGAAGTATTGTGATCATGATATATGTTTTACACAAATCTTGAAATTTGTTTTCTGAATACGTTGACGACTCTTCATGTTACAAGACGCATTTTAGGGCGAGTGGGGGAACCCTTCGATAAACATACCTAATAAATAGTCTTAATACTAAACACAGAAAACATAGGAAAATGGTCCAATATTGGACAGTTTCAAGACAAAAAAAAAGGAATTTCAGAATTTTAGTATTATTATCCATCTGTGGGCAGGTGCCTAAAGCCTTTTTGGACACTTACAGCTAATCCAAAAAAGAAACAATGATAAGCCGGGCCTAAAACATAAATTCCTGCTAAAATTCACATCAATCCAAATAAATCGGACAAAAAATCTTAAGGGAAAACAGACATGTGCCGAAGTACGCTGCAGCTACCGGTTCAAGATCATTGAAGGGTAGAGGGACGCTCCAATCAGTCAACCTACACTTCCTCATTTCATCTTTCGTTGGAGGAATATAGCTTTCTTCTATTCTTTAATAGCATTCTAGTACCAATTTGGAGGTAAAATATTATGGTTCGGTCCGCAGAGCAGGAAATCATCTTATTTTCCGTGATAACGTAATTCATTTTACGGTCATTAACCATAAAATGTTTCGCCATCACCAGGTTGTCTTGGTAAATAGTGTAATAACACAAACTTGAACAAAGCATAGTGTGTAAACTGATTTTGCTCTGTGCAAGTCTGTGATATCACACAGTTTATCAAGACATCCTGATAATGGATGAACGCCCGAAACCGGTCGATAACCACAAAGTAGAGCAGGCTATCACAGAAAATATCTCTGATAAAGACAAGATTATAGCTTTTGAAAACAGCCAGAGAACTGAAGACACCTTTCAAATTAGAGTTGCATATCCGCTCAGCCGAAATAGAATAAAATAAACGTACGTACAAAAATAAGCTATAAAACACCAATATAGCCTCATGACAACCGGAAATTTGTCTCTATGACTAGCAAAATTTCTTAACTAAGCCCATCGATTATTGGTAACTAATTTTAGCTAACGGATTATAATGCCGTTTTTTCTATGAGAGTTATTTACGTCAGTTAGCGATATGATAACTCTATAATTTTGTAACTAATAGTTGGTTTTCCTTTGGCGTATTTAAAAAAAAAAAATAAAGGTCAAACGAACGGATCAATATCTTGACTAGATTTATTGGTTTTTCAGCTGGACAATATACCGTCTGGCTTTTTTTTTAATCGATTAGACAGATTGTTAACAGATGATTGCGCCATCTTTTAGGATTTTTTGTATTATTACTACAACCATTACTACTATAGATTCACTCATTACCTAGCGGATCTACCTTTTTTTATATGTGAGAGGAAAATTTCCAGTTGTGTAGTGGCGGAACAATGTGTGCAGACGATAAGATTGTAAAATTGAAAATAATAATTCTATAAATAGCCTATCCTGGGCCTGTAGGATTTTAAAGACGATTAAAGAATGCTTTGTATTAAATTTGAATTAAATTGGACTGTTAGTTGTAATTCTGCTGCGAAAAGATCGTTGATTTTATTGTTTAATTTTAATAAAGAAAACTCAGAAATTTAAAATAAAATAATTTCAAAGGTTTTTCCCATGTTTGCAGTTTTCCTGCATAAATCCAATTTAAATAATGCATAACATGTTTTAACTGTTTTCTAAGATCTAAAGAAAATGCAGTAATATCTTCTACTTTTTTTTACTCTGTTGTTCAGCAGGGTGGAACGAAATATAGTCGAATAATTAACAGTTGCGATAGATTACAGGCAAGCAATAGAATTTAGTAGATAATACTCGAGAGGTTTTAAATTATTTTTCTCTATTAATTTACTGATATTAATAAACTGATTTGGAAAAAAGTCAGAC
The DNA here is from genome assembly GCA_011037195.1 of Triatoma infestans. Classification (NCBI taxonomy): domain Eukaryota; kingdom Metazoa; phylum Arthropoda; class Insecta; order Hemiptera; family Reduviidae; genus Triatoma; species Triatoma infestans. Next base: position 86,041 of record JAAEAF010014349.1, read on the forward strand.
AAGTTTCTCTTACTGGATTTCTCAAGTTCCGACTGACTAATTTCCTTTAAACTTGGAAGTATGCCTGCATTGATATAGTTGTCCTTTATATTATATTGGTAAGTTAGTTATACAGTTGGAACGGTGTAATACCCGCGTGGCTAGATCCAAAGGGACAGAAAATATCCGAGATTTGGTTGCTGTATCAATTTATGTCTTTTACCGCATCTCCTTCGGTGAAAATTGGAAGACATCGTTCTCTTTTTGGAAAAAAAACCGGTGATATCCCACTGGTTCAGTTCGGGGCTCACCCTCGGCGGAATTGTGGATGCTTTGAAGGGAATGAAGAAGACGCAGATGTGGCTAGTCGGACCAGCGGAGGTTGGCCTGATATAAGATATGTCTACCATTCCAAGATCGACTCCAAGAAGTGTTAGCGATGTTAGATAGATAGCGTTATGTATTTGCCAATTAGACTAAACTAAAACATGTTAAATTTCAACTCTTAACATTTTTTTTTCTTTTAATTGCACTATTTTAGTAAAACTATTTCTATTTGAGTAAACAACTGCCGCAGCCAGGAGATCTAACTATACGTTGTTATGTTTAAATTGTGGTTATCTTTGCCTTCCAAGAACTTCGCTACACAGTGCAGCCACCTATGTACCCTTTTATCGATAAGGTTATCTTTTCAATCTATTCGGTATTGATAAAATTTACCGCCAAGGTTGAAAGTTGGTATTATGTTACTAATTAAAGTGAATGTATAGTTATTTAATGGTTAGAGAGAGAGGGAGAAAGGAATTAATTAATTATATAGTAATGCATTAAGGAATAGTTAGATGGCGCTCGTTAATTAGCAATAGGTGCTGCCATATCATACACCTGGGTTGTTGCATTCTCTCTGTGTACACGTGACTTGCTCCAATTGCAATCGTTACATTTGTAAATGGCCAATTTTCATAAAACTTGAAATTTTCGCTAATAAGTTTAATTGGCTTTGAAATCTGGTAAATCTAGTTGTGGCTTGTATATTTGTATTCATACTATTTTCTTTTTAAGAATTTGTAAATTGTAATGTATATGAAATAGCAGCACTTTCTATCAGCTCCCAACACAATGTTTTCTTTCAATAAACGTCAAAGTATTAAACTTGTAACGGAGTTTAAAGACAAACCCAACTCACCGATTCTATTAGAGACTCCCTCAAATGAATTTTCCCGGTAAACAGAAGTGATATATAATAGTTACTTTTCTAGTTTTCAAGATTAAAGAAAAATATTTGGAGCCCATTTAGAAGAAAATTTCAAAAATCTCAGAAACCTATTCTATAAAGTCCTATTTTCGTTAACTGAGTTGGCACAATAAAGTGCTGGAATGCGGCCGGGACATGTGAGGATTATTGGCAAAGAAACAGCTGACCAACTGGCCACGAATGAGGCGAACAGATACAGTGGTCCAGAACCTGTCCTAGGGAATTACCAAAGGGACAGTACGTGCATCTCTTAGAGATTGGATCTAAGGGGAGCATGGACAGAAGCGAAACAAAAAATCAAAGATGATGAAGTCAGAGCTGTGTTAGAATAGAATCAATGAGACCCTCTGTTTAGGTAGGAACCAGAGATTGATCTGGTGACAGGCCTTTTCACGGGGCATGGTAGGTTCAAGAAACATCTACACAAGCTGGGGATGATCAGCTCAGAACTTATAGGCTATGTCAGGAGGAGGAGGAAACGGCCTCGCACTGTTGTTCGATAGTGTGGCAATCGCGCTGTGTCCTTTGACATATTGAGATCAGAGGAGATAATAGTGCAACAACTCATCGAGAGGGGAGCTTCCTTGTACGCACAGGGGTAGGCACATTAAGCCTCTAATTGGCTGCAATGTTTGGAGAATGGTACCCACCCAATGTTCTTCTAAAATTGGGTCAACCGATGTTTTGGCTTCAGACTTGTAGATGCATTTGATGTACGATAATATTATAATAGGCGGCAATTCATAGATAGTAGTGATAATAGCCATTTTCACTAAAACCACTGAAAATAAAAAAAGGTTCATGCGACCTCCGTATATGGAGTTAGTGCGCCAAGTTAAAGAAAATGGCGAAAAACTGAAGGACAAACTAACATTAAGTAAAGTTGCACTTCAGTGCTTTTGATTGATCTCATTCAGAAAACATCATGTTTGAACTTGTTTAAGATGCAGAAACACATACAACAGGGCTAAAAAAATTATATGTTTTTCCTTTACTCTCTCGGCACCTTGAAATATATTGACACGTGAAAACTCGAATTTCGTCGATAATTTGACATGATCGGCCTTACTTTCTTTTTACATCAGTTAGGAAAAAATAATAGATATTAATAAATAAAACATGTGGAAATGCAAGGGAGAAAAGCGATGTGAGTTCAGTAGCGTAAAGAATGTAGAGGAATTTAGAATTGAGAATGAGTGAGTGGGGATAGGTGGCAGTGTAGTAGTGGAAGTTAGTGAAGTGTGAAAATTGAAAATACCTTTCTTTTCATCTTTGATATTTCCCTACCCTGGTCGAATGGCCAGACCTCTACACCGACACACACACACACACACACACACACACAATGGTGATGAGGCCCAATGCTGCAGTATCTATTACCGGAAGTTATAGCTTTATACATTTTTATGTATCATATAACAAGTTTTTAAAACTTCCCCTTTCTTTTCATTTCTTTTCAGTCGTATTTTTTTCATTTTTTTTTCTGCTGGTCATCCACCACTCCATGTGATTGGACATAAAAAAAAAGAAATGCGAGGAGTTGGATGTGACAGAATGTTTTGTGTATGTGGACGTTGAAATGCAACATATCTCTGTGTACACTGGATACACATACGTGTAGTCAATCAAACGTGATCAGCAATCTCTTGTTCTCTGCTGGACATCAAATATGTGAAAAATTCACACGCTCTCTCTAACTGCAATCCTCATAGTTGTAATTTAATTAATAATAAAAAAAAATCCGATATGTACCATTTCACAGAAATTTTCTCTTAAAGCTGTCAATATAATAATGTATATAAATAAATAATTTTTTTTTCATTTAACCTATAAATATAGAAGCGGTCTGGAGACAAGAAAAATTACATATTTAGTCCTGAAGAGAACTCTAAAACATTGAACTAGTCCCATTAACATTGGAAATGCAATTTTTTCGAAAAGATGATTCGGCGAAACGTCAGTTTCTAGCGAACCACTGAGGCTGTTTCAACCCGGAAACGTAAGTGTATACAAAGCATGCATACGCCTAGCAAAAATAACATTAATGTTCGTTGGAGCCGTTTTCGAAAAAAATCCGAAAAACCTTTCAGTAAAGTCGCACTTTTAGTTGCTGGATTTTGCTCGAATCTTTCGTGTCAGAGGCGGTAGTAAGTAGTATCTAGACGGATTACCAAGTTTGCGCATCCAGCGATTTTTCGTTTTTGAGATATTTTGTTCACACACACACAGACTATTCGTTTAAGATTTTATTTCCGTACTCAGGGAGGGTGTCCTCAGAAAATCTATTTCCGGTGTAATCTGAATTTTGAAAATTTGACACTATCGCAATAATTTCTCTCACTCAGGGTTCAGAGAAAGTGAAAATATGGGTTTAAATATTTTTACCTAATATTCTTCTTTTCTTGTCTGTTACAGGTAAGTGCAGATTTCTTTGGCGAACATATGCGCCATGTTTATTTGTAAGTAAAAAAAGTATTATTTACCTTTAATTAAATATATTGAATGACAATAGAGCTGCATTTTATCGGACACTATCTATTAACAGAGGCATGTCGAATGCAAAGTACTTAATATTAAATAGTGTGTGGAAGCCACGCAGGTTCCATCCCAGCTCGAGTGGCCTTAGAATTAGAAAGAAATAAATAGCTGTAAGCGCTAATGACCACCGTAATCGGTGCCAAAAAAAAGAAATAATATAGGCATATATAAAAAAGGACAAATTAGGCATTCCTATTAGCTGCCGTTGTTTATTGCATTTTATCATGAAATAATCAAAATCACAATTCAAAATTTGTTTATTGCTTTTAAAATTATCATGAAATAATAACTGTTTATGATGTTTTTAATTGTTTAAGTATAATTTTCAGTTAATAAATCAGTATCAAAAGTTGATGGACATCCTTCGATAGTTTACAATGATATGATTAATTGTTTAAAAGAATTAATGACTCTTACACCTGCTGCTGTAGTGTCTGGATGATGAATCAACATTCGACACATGTGAAGTGCATGTGATCGTGATTTCCACCTATTAACCAAATTAATCCTGGGAGGGAAGTTGCATATGTTGATTCGGCTAAATTTCGGGTTGTTTTTTAGTTCTTTTAGTGAACAACCTGCAGGTAGTAAAAATATTGCTATGATGATTTCTTTGATATCCGTTACCTGAGTAAAGATGGCTTCGTGAATATGGTAAACATGGAGATTAGGGAGAGGATAAATGCTGCTAGCACAATGTTTTATGCAGTCAGGATCGGCTTCTTCACCAGTAGAGAAGATGTCTAAGAAAACTAAACTAATTCATCGGACTCAAACATACATCGAGTCCTGGGCATTAAATAAGAAACCTAAAAGTCAGCTACAGGCTAGTGAGATGAGATGTTTGAGAAAGGTTGAAGAGAAGACCAGAAAACGCAACACGACAGTAAGGGGCTAGCCTGGATGTGCAACCAGCAGAAGAGAAGATAGGGTTCGGGCATGTCCTACTGTGAGCTCGGACAGGATAGCTATGGCATACGAGACTCAGGTTGGTGGACAAAGAGGGAGAGCCAAACCGCGGACAAGATGTGAGGACGATGTGCAGGAAACATGCGTAAAAAAGTGGAATTAGCTGGAGGAATAGGAAAATGCTGGTGGGTGAAGGATAAGGAAGGAGTGTTACACAGCTAGGCGACAGATGAGGGTTCCGTTTGTTGTGATGTTGATGAAGAGTCTGTTTGATGTGGTCCCTATGAATAAGTGCAAGTTCGATTTAAATGTTATCCTTTAGACCACCTCACATGACTAAACGCTTATTGATGGTTTTTTAGATTTATAAATTACACTGCTCTTAAACCATCATTTTCATCTTAACCAACATTTTCTAGAACATGCTTTCGAACTCATTTTTTCTTTCTTACTCACATCATCCTCAACACGTATATTTTCGGCGGAAGCTCAATATGGCACGTTCGCCATATTTCCTCAGCTGTAATAGAGAGCAAAAATCTGGTGTGTGCAACACTGCACGATATTTATTACAAATATGGTTGACAGAGTTTCTATAAACTTGGAATTCTTACTAAACCAATAAATACGCGTTTCAAATGAAAGTAGTAGGGATTGTAGTAGTTCGATTTTGGGGCATGAGTTGAATCCGAATGGATTACATTGTCTGGTAGTGCCTTTTTCTTTCTCCCTTCCTCCATTGAACTTTGCGAGGCAGTCTGAAGGTAATTTCATTCCCAGATACGCCAAAACCTTTTTAATATAAGTTTCAATGAAAATGTTCCTATCTTTTAGATGCTGATATCATTTAATAAAATATGCTGATCGGAGATTAGAGTGCACATTTCCACTTCCTACAGGTCTAAAATCAATTTTCTTGGCAAAGTGTTAGAATAAAGAGGGGTAGTCCAGCATTAACTATGTATATATAGAGTATGTTTAAAGAAAAATCTTTGGAACTATAACTGGCAGTTGCGGTTGACTGATTTTTTAACGGGGATACCTGCGGAGTGCGTGACAACATTCTGCTACCCAGCCAACACATTGTCCGCCATCAACTTGTTCAGATTTTTCCGGTGTTAATTTTTTGTTTCAGTTATGCTTGTATACAAACAATTTCCAGCCTCAGGGAACTGATAAAAATCATAAGCTCTACTCTTCTGAACCAGCCTTATTTTTAGATTGTCTTATCTAGGGCAGCGAATGAGAATGTCGGAAAATTAGTGGATTAAAAGGTCGAAACTTAAAAAGATCCGTTTTCCTACATACATACAGACACATAAAGGACGGCTGGTATACAGTGGCAATTTCAGCTAGTTCTTTTCATTAATCACTCATCAATGGACCTTATATTCATTAATATTTTTTTTTAGTGAAAAAAAAAGACAATTGCTGCAAGAGGAAGGATTGCGATAGTGGCAGATTTATCGTGAAAGTTAATATTTGCAATTAATATATGTTTCAGGTCCCTTATAGAAAAAAGAAGTTGTTTTAATACGAGAAGTTTCCTTACAATACGTACAAAATATCTCAGTAATGGGCAGCAAGCTTCTAGTTTAGATACCATGTTCGCATCTTTGGTGGTTTGTAGTCCTTGTTCTGCTGTTCGTTCCTAAAAGTTACAACATGTGATTTAGTCCAGCCTTTTTTTATTATGTATATGTGCGTGTCTATGTGTAAACAAAATATATCAAGGACGAAACGAACCGTAGCACGAACTTGATATTCCGTTACAGCGTTCCACCTTTGAATCTGAGAACAATTTTCGGCCAAAGTCCGAAAATAAACAGTGAACTTTATTGATTTAAGTTCTCTTTAATTTTTGCATTTTTCTTGAAAATATCTCGCAACGATTGTCTATATATATATCACACTAAGTACTCACTAACACAAATACCTATTAATTTGTCAGCAATACTAATTGTATTAACTTATTAACTTTTAGTAAGAGAATACATATATATATATATTTTTATTTATTTCTCACCAGATTTTTTTTTATGTTTTAAAAGTTTAAAACTTGTCTGTTTACATATGAAGACCAGTAAATTCTCTCTCTCTCTCTCTCTCTCTCTCTCTGTATATATAGATAGATATATAATATATTCTTTTTTTTTCTGTATTTACGAAAAAATCTCGTACATACACGGTGATAGAAAATATGTGACAGTGATACATACAGTTTAGACTGTGTCCAATCTCTGGGCAGTATTCTTCGTCACGTTTCCCATACATGTGAGTATGGATGGTTCATTTTTTTTGTATACTTCTAGAGTTAGTGGTAATATATCTGTGTTATATATATATATATTATATATATAATATATATATCTTAAATATATATATAAAGTATGAGTTGTATACAGTGAACTGGCTGGAAGTGTATATAAAATACTACGTAGCTGTATAGATAGCGTACATATGTGAGCACAGTAGAGTGTCTCTCAACGACCACACATTCACAGCCCCAACTGTACAACCAAGCGGGCAGTCGTAACAATGTCTCGCACACACACAAACGCGTACTATCGGCCGTTTTCTTCTGCCTCCTCTTCCATCGTTTCTGCTCTCCGTCTTCCTTAACTCACACTCTCTCTCTCTCATACACACAAACACAGACACGGAAAAAAATCTCTACATTTTATATTTTTGCTCTTCTCTACTTCCTAGTTGTTTTACTTTGGAAAGGAGAGAATAAAGAATGTTGTGGATGCTGTCGCTTTTCTACTGAATCTTCATGCGATTGGGAAGTCAAATCAAAAAGAGTTGTTTTTACTTTTACTTGAAGGAGGAATTGTCAATAGTGTGTAGATGGAACATTATTGATTTCACCAACTGGGAGTGTTAGTTTTGTTACTGGAATTGAATTTATTTCATTGGAATTCTCCAGGAAGAGACTGGTTTTGTTGCCTTTGGTGTGAGCCGTCACACTTATCGCTGCAATATACCATTATACTGGAAAAGCAGCTGGAGATCTGCCCCTTTTTGATACTTTTTCATTCTTTTTTTGCAGCCGATATAAAAGAAAGTGTGGATTGGTGTCTGATTGCACTGCATTGCAGGTTAATGACTTACGCAACCGTCCTGATGTTCAGGTAATTCTATACAGAATTATTGTAAGATTACACGCTAAATATATCTAATCGAGTCCTCCTGATACCTGCAAACACATTGTTCGACATCACTTGAGAACTGCCATGTGCATACTCTTTTTTGACAGACTTCATTCCACTGGGGCGTATCCCCATTAATTGGGGCACTCCTGAACACTAATTATCTGGTAAATTTTGTTAGACCATCCTGGTGGATGGTGGAATATATCATATATGATATATATATCATATATGATTCGGCTACTCATCCATCGCCAGAGTAAAAGGCTATCAACTCCGTGTTAACACCTCACTTCACCTTTATGTTACTGTCACGCACCATGCTTTTGACTATCCCCATCTCTGTGCTTATATTAGGAGAAATGAGTAAATTATAAGTTTAAAGAAAATTGGTCATTTTGTATATATATATATATATAATATAATTGTTTTAAGAGAGGAGTAAGAGAAAGACTTGAGGATGTTTTTCTTAAAATCAGTTTGGAAATGTTTCTTTTCTTTTGGAAATCCATTAATTTTTGTCATTAAGAAAAATTCAGACAAATTATATAATCCTTTGTGACGTAATCAACCAACATATCGACATCCAGTGAACGAGTATTTTCTGTCGCCAATAATTTTTGAACTGCTATGTAATATGTAATGTAATGTAATATGTAATGTAATATGTAATGTAATGTAATATGTAATATAATGTAATATGTAATGTAATATGTAATGTAATATGTAATGTAATGTGTAATGTAATAGGAAATGTAATGTGTAATGTAATGTAATCTGTAACGTAAAATGTAATGTTTGCATTAAGAAAATAGCTTGTAAAATAAAATGCTTTCTCTTACTAGTAATAGTAATGTAAGAGGAAGTATTGCGATCGTCCTGCATTTTCGAAATTCAGTTTTCACCGGAAATACATGTTTTGAGATCCCCTCAATACGAACAAAATGTTTTAACCAAATGGTCTGTTTGTATGTGTTTTGAGATTATCTCAAAAACGAAAAGTTGCAGGAAGCTCAAACCTGTTTGTCCGTATAGATACTACCACCGCCTCAGACATGAAGATTTTTCGGCAAAATACATTAATCGGAAGTGCCTGCTTTACTGATTTTTTTTCCAATTTTTTGTGATATTCTCGGAAACAGCTCATTTTTTTCAAGCATTGTACATCAACTACACATACAAAGAGCTACCACTTTTATTTGAAACATTTCTCCGGGAAAATTCATTTAAATTCATGGCATTTTGGGAGAGGGTGGGGTTATGGTTTTTCTAAAGTGCTATTTCAGTTCAGCAATGTGGTATATAATTCTGTCAACTGAATAATATTCATTAGAATTATATATGTTGCCAAAATTCCCAGTTGGAGGAAAATCGGTTAAGCGAAAGTGAATCGGTTTTTCAGTTTTTGTGATTTTCCCCATAAAAAAGCCGACGGTTTAAACACTAATAAGAACTGCAAGTGAGAAGAAAATTTGCCATTTCGCAGTAAGAGAAAGTCGCGTGAGTGTTTCACAGCAGATTTTTTTTATGTTGTTGCGATAAACTAGATTTTGATCTCTTGCGTAGATTTCCATCTTTATAGTTCTTTTTCACTTTGCAGACTGCGCCACGGACATAAAATAAAAGACAATATAATGAACACCTACAAACTCCAGGTATAAGAAAAGTTTTTTAACTGAAAATTATGAATTCCTTGGAGAAATTTTTGTGGGGGTGTTCAACATCAATTGTATTTTATTCCATTAGTATGAATTGCCAAATACAAAATGGCGGACTTACATTGGATTACTGTCTAATTCTCTTTTGCTCTCTTTTTCAACAAAGGAATGAAAATTCTGAATTTTTTCTTTACATCTTACATTAATTATATAAAACAGTAAATATTATGTTAGAAATAACTTTATATTTTGAATTTTTTTTATAAAAATGTTTTATTGCACAGTTCGATAATTTATAAAATACCTACCAAGGGAAAATTAGTAAAAAAAATTCTAAACCAGAATTATCATAGAAATAATTAGCTATAAATAATTAGCCAATCACAGTGTAGAAGTGAAGGTGTCGTATGTGGGCATGGTCAACATGATAATTCTAAATTTCTGATTGGCCTAACATACACACCTTCACATCTACAGTGTGATTGGCTAATTATTTCTCTGTAAAGAAAAAAGTTTAGAATTAATTTAGTAATTTTCCCTTGGTAGGGGGCTTTGGATAGCGTAGGGTTTACTTCCCTCCCCTTTTGTGAATAATAATAATAATTTCCCTTGGTAGATATTTTATAAATTAACAAATTGTGCAACAAAACATTTTTATAAAAAAAAAATGCAAAGTATAAAGTTATTTCTAACATAATATTCACTGTTTTATATAATTAATGTGAGCTGTAAAGAAAAAAATTCATAATTTTCATTCCATTGTTGAAAAAGAGAGCAAAAGAGCATTGGCAGAAATGCAAAATCGATTGTATGTATGCCCACCATTTTGGTTTTGACCGTTTATACTAGTGGAACAAAATAAAATGAGTGATAAAAACCAACTAAATTTTCTGCAAGGAATTCATAATATTCAGTTAAAAAACGTGGCTTACACCTGGAGTTTTTAGCTATTCATTGTTGTGTCCTTAATTTTATGTATGTGGCGCACTCCATAAAATATTGAAAGAGTACTATGAAGCTGGAAATATGCGCAAGAGCTAATGCAAGCCGTTTGATTGCAACATAAAAAAATGGAATCGAGCTAACTATTAGTGCAATTAAACAATCAATAATAAAAAGTAGAAGCGTTATATATTAGAGTTCGATAAACTAGTGACTATGTAAATGGAGTCAGCGAAACTATTGTGGGTGTTTCACGTCAGATTTTTTTGTTAGATAAAATTACATTTTCACGTACATACCATTGAAATCAGATATTTATTTTCTTTGAATTTTTTTATTTTTTTTAAATTTAAGGCGCGTCAACATCTATGGTCATTGGCGCCCGGAGCTTTCTCAGTGCACTGCCGGCCTCCGGACAGTGTTCTTTTGTTCCAGACAACACTGGCCATCACCGGACAGTGAGCTGTAGGGGCTCCTAGGAAGAAAAAAACTAAGGGTAGCACAGCTGGACTAGAACCCGGGTCCTCCGCGTGGAAGTCCAGAACGCTAACCCTTAGCTATTCCCTTCCCTACCAGATATTTATTATAATCTTTTCTATATGTTAGTTTTTATTTTGAAAAACTGATGAATCAATTTTATATTACAGCTACTTCGAAAGCTCTACTTACCATTGACAAATTTTTTTAGACTTTTAATTTTTATTATATCTTTAGTTGTCTTCAATGTTATATGAATGGAAGAAACTTGACTTAATGAAACACTTTTTTTGAGGGCCCATTTAATTATAATTAATGTTATTAAGAATTTTGTAATTCTAATTAATATTATTAACAAATTTTTGACAGAATCGTACAGTAAACTAAAAAAGCACTCTAGAGGAAAGCACTCAAATTCCCCCTTAAATGAACATTTCCCAGAAAAATGTTTCAAATAAAAGTAATGGCTCTTTGTTTGTGAAGTTAGTATAGCGAGTTTAAAGAAAACTGAAGGGGGAAAAAAAAATCGGTTGAGTTCGGAGAATTGGAAAAAAGTTTCGGTTGAGAAATTTTGACAGCTAACTCCGACTATTATCGGATACTATTCAATGACTTGGTGAACCCAAGCGCTTATATGCATATATTTTATATAGTTCATTTTCTAAAAAACACATTTTCGTTCTCAAAACAAGTATTTCCGGGGAAACTCGATATCGAAAATTTGATACGATCACAATATGATGCTTTTGCCAGCAGTAAGAGAAAGTAAAAATTTCGTGAGCAACACTAACATCACTTTCTCTTTCTGCATTTCTCATAATATGTTTATCGAACAGTGTTTTTAGAAGATTACTAAGTGTTAGTCGGTCTCTGGCCCAACAGATAAGCTCAAGGTCGCAGCGCCCCCAGAACTCCCTAAGATCATTTTTTTTTTGTGAAAAAATGTTTCATTTGAAAGTTGTACAAGTTCATAATTGATATACTATGTTTAAAAGAAAACCTTCCAGTATATTACGAGAAAATTGGAGGACAAAACCTAGAAAATCCCTTTGAATAAAGTGGTACTTCCGGTGGCCGATTTGCTCCGAAACTTTATTGTCAGGTCTCTTGGTGACACTCAAATGAGATATTAATTTTGAAGTTTGTCTGCAGTTTTCCGTATATGAGTTATGCTAATCACAGACAAGTAGGCGATACAATTGCTAAAACCAGTGTTTTCGAGCAAGCTTTTAACAAGCATTATTAGCCTCAAAAACCACAGAATTTCTGTAGAACATTTGTAAATTAATAATTATTTTAAATAAACACAATTCCATAATACATAATAAAATTAATGAAAATGGAAGTGAGCATTAAAAGAAATTGCAAGAGAAAAAATGGAACATATTAGCCACAGAATGTGCGCTCACATTAATGCGCTCTAATGAAAACTAGTGACTTTTCTAATGTTATACATTCATTAGAGCGCCCCTGGCCGGAAGAAAAATCCTAAAGTAAAGAAAGAGGAAATAACACCACAGCTGACCGTATAATTACAGGCAGTCAGCTGTTTTCTTATGCCGTTTTATTTTATTCACTTCGTTTTTAATATTATTTGTTTGTTTAATTATACGGTGATTATAGTTAATTTACTGTTTTTTTATCCATTGCTTATTACGTCCGATTTAATTTTAGTTAATTGAGTTACTTTACATCGCTGTACTGTGTACACTAGATTTGTATGTGTTTTAAAGTATTTGCTGCATTCCAGAACACCATGTAGTCATCGTTATTTTTCGTGGCGTTTATTTAACGCAACGAACAGACACGAATTTCACCGGAAAATACAACTAAATTCCAAACAGTACGAAATACTCACATAACTTTCTATTACTGCAATTCTCAAATTCCTAATGGACAAATTTTCTTGCAAAAGTGGAATTTTTACTTTCTCCTTGCTGTAAGAGAAAGTGTAGCGATCGTGTTTTGTGTGGACACAAAACATAGTTTACAAGTTTCCCCCAAAAAATCGCAAGTAGCTCAAACTTAACATTCCGTTCAGGTATTATCATCGCATGCGACTCAAAGGTTTCTGCAAAATCCATTAACCGGAAGTGGACTTTACTAAATGATTTTTTTTTTTTTTAAGTTTTTCGCTAAAATCTCAAAAATTCCGCAACGATTTTCTTTAAACTCCATATCTGCACACATGAATGCCTGTCAGTTTTATTGGAAACACTTTGCCGTAAAAATTTATTTTTGGATGGTTTTGAGGGGGGGGGCTGCTACTACTGAGTTTTGTTGGTTGAGTGAGAGAACGACCAGACAGTCCACCCAGGGGAAAGGGACCTAAAAAAAATTGGCTCCTATTAAACCATCTTAGAGATCAACTGTTTCATCTAGTCCAATTTCCCTTTGCATTAAAATACTAGATAATAAATATTATTTATTGCATCATTACAACGATCATCATGAAAGCAATTCATAACAAATTTAAGAAGGCAGGAATGAGTACGTGTATCGAAGTCCTATTTTGGGAAATCACCATTTCTTTTAAAATTGAATAATCAATGGTTCATAATTTATTATTATTATTTTTTTTATTTTAACGAAAGACATTGGACGAACTTTTCACTGTGACGTCAGTAAAACTTGTTACAAAAAAATGCTCAATTCTTTTTTAGTCCTCCTAAGCAAAATTATCCTGGGGGCGGTTAGATCTAGTACCAAGATGGATTCCATAGACGTAATACTGATTTAAATATTGCCATGGAGATAATCATTGTTTAAACAAAAGATATAATCATTGTTTAAGTTCATATATTTGTTAGTATGTGCGCAGAGCATATGATTATTTTGTTGATATAAACCGTTTTAATGATAGTTTTGATAAGTAATTGATTTGAATGGTAGTTGGCTAGTAAATATGAACAGATTGATGTAATCATTGTTGCTCTAGGAGGAGTGGTTTAGCAAAATTAACTAAGAGATTGATGTGTAAATTCCGTTTCATTTTCGGGAGGACACGTTGTGCGTTCGTTGTTGGTCTTCCCCGCTAGCTCTTTCTGACCCTGCTGCTGCCTTCGTTCAGAAAAGAAAGAAGCCCGGGGGCATCTGGTGTCTTTTATAATGCTGGTCTATGCCAGAGCCATGGCATGTGAAATATGGACGTTTTATCCTTCTCTTTCCTATTTTGTTTCCTATAAACGGATTATACATTCATCAAATTCTATTTCTGGGCAGCATTTGTTTCAATGGAGAAAATTACCTTCTATTTGCTGCAGTATCTCTTCCACATTAGCAGATAACGTTATTTATGCGTAAGCTCTTCAAAATTAGAACTGGGCTCCGATACAGTTTAAACGTTGTGGCATTCAACTTCTCAATGGTATCTAGTCCTAATTTCCTCTGTGGGTAGACAGAGAGTGTTTTGAATAACTAAAGATCATATTCCTAACCTCTTCCAGTTAGCTGCAAGATAATGACTACATCAGCAATTTGTACAACTTGATTGAGAACTAGCCGAAATGGCCGTAATGACCAATGTTTTCCTTTTTTTTATAGCTGCTGTAAAGAGGAAGTAATGCGGTCGTATCAAAGTGTTTGAAATTGACTTTTCGCCGGAAATACATATTTTGAGGTTCTTTGAAGCAAATGATTTCAACAAATGTGTGTGTGTTGGTGCATGCATAGAATCTTAAAAAATGGGTGCTTTGTTCGCGTCCGAGATTGTTCTCACGTGCCCCTAGATATCCAACTAAACGAACAACATCAGTCGCCAGCGTAGCCTGTTTGTAACGGGCCTCGCGACGTGGAATGACTAAATAGCCGAAGTCATGGCGTAGGAAAAACAAAATTGACACTATCGTAATATAGTTCTCCTCTTACCAGCAGTAAGAGAAAATATAGTTCTCCTTACCAGCAGTAAGAGAAAATATAGTTCTCCTCTTACCAGCAGTAAGAGAAAATATAGTTCTCCTCTTACCAGCAGTAAGAGCAAATATAGTTCTCCTTACCAGCAGTAAGAGAAAATATAGTTCTCCTTACCAGCGTAAGAGAAAATATAGAGCAAGAGATATAGTTCTCCTTAAGCACCGTAAGAGAAAATATAGTTCTCTCTTACCAGCAGGAAGAGAATAAGAGAGGTAAGAGAAAATATAGTTCTCTTCTAACTTACCACAGCAGTAAGTCTCTTACCAGCAAAATATAGTTCTCGTAAGAAGGGAAGTAAGTCTCTACCGCAGTAAGAGAAATATAGTTCTCCTCTTACAGCAGTAAGAGAAAATATAGTTTCCTCCAAGTAGAGAGCAGTATAGTATATAGTTCTCCTCTCTTCCAGCAGTAAGAGAAAATATAGTTCTCTACCAGCAGTAAGAGAAAATATAGTTCTCACTCTTACCAGGTTAAGAGCAGTAAGAGAAAATATAGTTCTCCTCTTACCAGAAGAGAAAAATGTTCTCCTCTTACCAGCAGTAAGAGAAAATATAGTTCTCCTCTACAGCATAAGAGAAAATATAGTTTCTCCTCTACCGCAGTAAGAGAAATAAGTTCTCCTCTTATAGTTCTCTTACCAGTGTAAGGAAACTATAGTTCTCCTCTTACCAGGAGTTAAGAAAAATAATTCAGTAAGAGAAAATATAGTTCTCTACAAGGAGTAAGCAGAAAATATAGTTCTCCTCTTACCAGCAGTAAGAGAAAATCTCCTTACCTCCTCTTAGCAGTAAGAGAAAATATAGTTCTCCTCTTATAGTTCTCCTTAGCAGTAAGAGAAAATATAGTTCTCCTTACCAGCAGTAAGAGAAAATATAGTTCTCCTCTTACCAGCAGTAAGAGAAAATATAGTTCTCCTTACCAGCAGTAAGAGAAAATATAGTTCTCCTTACCAGCAGTAAGAGAAAATATAGTTCTCCTTACCAGCAGTAAGAGAAAATATAGTTCTCCTTACCAGCAGTAAGAGAAAATATAGTTCTCCTCTTACCAGCAGTAAGAGAAAATATAGTTCTCCTTACCAGCAGTAAGAGAAAATATAGTTCTCCTCTACCAGCAGTAAGAGAAAATATAGTTCTCCTCTTACCAGGAGTAAGAGAAAATATAGTTCTCCTCTTACCAGCATAAGAGAAAATATAGTTCTCCTCTTACCAGCAGTAAGAGAAAATATAGTTCTCCTCTTACCAGTCCCTCTTAGGAGTAAGAGAAAATATAGTTCTCCTCTTACCAGCAGTAAGAGAAAATAAGTTCCTCTTACCAGCAGTAAGAGAAAATATAGTTTCTCACCAGGCAGAAAGAGAAATATAGTTTCCTCTTACAGCAGTAAGAGAAAAATATAGTTCTTACCTTATACTCACCAGCAGTAAGCCCCTCTTACAAGGATAATAGTGTCTCCCTTACCAGCTCCTTACCAAGCGTAAGAGAAAATAAGTTCTCCTCTTAGTAATATAGTTCCTCTTACCAGCATAAGAGAAAAATCTAATTCTCCTTACCAGGAAGTAAGAGAAAATCTAGTTCTCCTCTTACCAGCAGTAAGAGGAGTTATCCTCTCCTCTTACCAGCAGTAAGAGAAAATATAGTTCTCCTTACCAGCAGTAAGAGAAAATATAGTTCTCCTCTTACCAGCAGTAAGAGAAAATATAGTTCTCCTTACCAGCAGTAAGAGAAAATATAGTTCTCCTCTTACCAGCAGTAAGAGAAAATAAAAAAATCATAAAATTAACTTAATTAGTTAAGAACAAAAGTTATTTATTTCAACAGAAGATATTATTTCTTACAAATGGGGTCGTGTTTTCTTTCTCCCCCTTACTTGAATGTAGATTGTGTGCTATTATTATTTTTAAGAATACAATAATAAAATATACGTAATACAAGTGTTTTTAGTAAAGAATTGAATGTAAAGTAAGAAGTGAAGAGGTAGGATCCTCTCTGTCAGCTGTGTAGCTACCTCTGTAGTTACCAATTTGTTCATGGTTATGTACACGGTTGGTGAACTTTGCTTTTTAACATCGCATTCTGCATAGTTACACATTTGCTCTCTCTTTTCCTTTTCTTTCAGCCGTTTATTTTTCTTTTTCTTTAGTTTATTCTGTTTTTTAAAGTGTTTTGCTGTTGGTTAAGAATTATTTGGCTGTTTTTTATGCTGTTCATGTACTTTCAGCCGTTCTGGCGTGCTTTATCTCTCAACTTCATTGATCTCTATTAAGATTTTGGTTGTTGTTGGCTTCCGTCCGTTGTGATCATCATGTTTGGGATATTGTTATTGCATAACACAAACGAAAACTCTGATGGTCTTTATTTTTTTATTTAAGGAAATGGTTCATTTAAAGAGTCTACATAATAGATCATCAATCTATAGCAATCTACACTGGAGAGCAGCAACCTTAAGCTTTCCAAATAAAAGTACCCTTGAGTAGAATGCACGGTTGTACCATCTTGTATTTAATATTTTACCTACCTTAATTGCCACAATTTCAAATTTGAAGAAAATTGTATATTTCGAAATATTGGCGCCTTTTTTTTTTAAATTTTCTCTAAAACAGCTTGATTTTCTCTTGGTATTCTTAACTTTCCGTACATATATCTCCAGCACCTGGCCCACTACCACACCCTAAACACTTTTTCTTTTTCAACAATCTGCATTAGAGAGAAAGTAGTGTTTTATTTATTTACGAAATTTATTTACGGATTATTTATTTACGAAAACTGCCGTGGATCAGCAATCTATAGTATTCTGTTGATGTGTGTGTGTTGGTGTAAACCCCAAACTCAAACTTTGTATTCGTTCATTCAAATTCTTTGAAACCTAACCTGGGACAGAAAGTTTATTTTTCTCAGTTTTAGGAATTTCTCGAAAACAGTTCCTTTTTCTTACTTTCCGTACAAACTCCACACCCCCACTACCACACCCTAACACTTTTTCTTTTAACATCTGCTAGGAAAATTTATTTTTGGTATGTTCTGGGAAAGCGAGTACTTTAAGTTTTGCTGTGAAGTGCCGCCATTTCAGGACACACTTTTACTTGCAATGTAACTCACTTAATCACTTTTATTTGCAACATTTTTCTGAAAATATTCATTTCCGGATGGGTCTGGGGAATTTGTATGTGAGGCTTCAGTTTAAACTGCCGTTCCCGTTTGCTGGGTTTTACTTGAAGGGTTTTGCTAAAATCTCTACCACCAGTAAGTATTTTGTTTGTCATACCTGATCAAATATAAAGTTTAGTTAGAATTTCCAAGTTTATGCAACATTTTGTCAATTAGAACTTTCTCGCTCTAATTTACTTTCTTGCACCACCAATACTTACCAATTATTAAAAGTATTGCGGTGAGTACCCGTTGGAACGGTAGGTGACCAGTGCCCGTGTGCTATGGACTGTTCATCACCAGTATTGCCGTGCTTATTATGCAGCACCGTTAATTGTAAAACCGCTGGACGAGCGCCGCCGTTCTGGTAAACACCTTCAGCGCCACCACTACTGTCTTCCTGGACGATGGCCGTCTATCGTGGGAAATAATAAATACTCCTACATTCACATTTCAGTTCTGGTTAGGTTAGGTTTTTGTTTTAGTATCTTGGATTTGTTTTTACTTTCAGTTACCGTGGTAACAGGGAATATTTGTTTATTAATACAACATATTTATTAATAACAATACGCGAATAAGATTGTTGATTTTGTTTGTAATTTAATTAAATTGCTTTACAAAACTGTTATTATTATTACTATATGTTTTAAGATCGTATTCACAGACCGGAACTGATGGACGGACAACCGCATGGAAATATACTCTCAATAGAAGGAAATGTGATTGTCAAATGGAGTTTTGACAAGATGGAAACTCTGATGATCTTTATTTTTTTATTCGAAAGAATAGTTCATTTAAAGAATCTACATAATAGATCATCAATCTATGATCAGTGTTTGAACAAAATTTCTCAAAAACGAAAAATCACTGGTCGATTCAGACCAATCGTATTCCATTTCAAGGTGTATCAAATTTGACGCTGTCACTCAAAATACGTCAATAACTGATGATAGCTCAGTGCGCATAGCTCATGCACTTTGATTCACTTTGACTCACAATTTATATTTGGGTTTAACTGATTAAGGAGAAGTAGTAAACACATACATAGTAGACATAGATGTTTGATGTTCTTTTCGACTGCTGTATTTGATATTGTAAAATGTATACGGAGGCTCGATATGAAAGAAACAGATTTTTTCAAATTTCCACCGATACTTCGGCAAACTTATTGCCTTTTATTTGTAATATTTGTCTGAAAAATATCGTTGTTCGGGGGGGCCTGATGAAACTGAAACGTTAAAATTCAAATGTGTGTTTGATCAATACTATTGGTGCCCTTTACAATGTAATCATCTTTATCTGCCAGGGCCCCTGACCCCCCACTACCTCCATATTTTGTGTTAAGACAAACGAGCAAAATTTGAAGTTTAAAGCAACTTTGTCATCAAGTACATAATTGTATTAAGAGCAGTGAGGTTTCACACCACATTGTTTTAGTCATTTTTCTGGAGAAATGGATTTAGAGCGGGTTTTCGAAGAGTTGATACTTTAGTCTTCACTTTGTGAAACACGCCATTTCATGGAAGTATGTTCCTATCTTCTGGTGGTAGTTGAAAGTACTAAATATTCGTTAAAAATTCCGATTTTTAAATAAATTTGTCCATCAGAACTATGAGAATTGCAGTAAGAGAAAATTATAAGAGTTTTTTTACCAGATTTTGTATTTAAGAAGCAGCTGATGAGAAAATAATTTGCATTTGTTTTTCCAACGGAAAATGCCCTGACAATTAAATTATATAAAAGCAGGGTTAAATGAACAATAAATAATTAATAGTTATTACAAATTGTTTTCTTCATATAAAAGAGTTAATTATTTTAATTCACTTGTTTAAAATATAAAGTTGGCAATGGATGTTTTAAAGTGGTGGACCTGACAGAAAGGAGTTTAACTACACGTTAAGATGGTGGTAGTTAATTGGCTGTTATGGTGTTGTAGTTGCAAGTGTTGCAAATAAGGGAGCAGTTGGGCCGACAGACTGCGCTCTCACCTTCCTCCTCTGCTGTATCATTGTAGTCTGCCTGTCTGTCTGCAGGGTATCTCTTTTTTTAATTTTACTTTTTTGTGTTTAAATTACGTTAATGGTTACATTTTTTGATGGACTGTTTTTCGCAGTTTAATTAGTTCAACTTCACCCAGCTGTTTGTTATAGTATCTTTCTTTTCATGTATAAACCACAAAATGAAGCTGAAAAATTTATATTACTACTTGCCGTTTATATTATATTTTTGCCGTCATAAAATGTGACAGATTTCTTTACCATCCACAAGATTTATATAGAGACTAGGACATTCCTTAGTAAATTATTCTAAATTCATTCATTCATTTGAAAAATGCGGCACTTTTAAGTGAATTCTAATAATGTGTTCTTTCAAGTCGAACGCCTCTTTCTTCATTTTCCTTTCTCCCACCAAAGTTCACGTCAGCCGCTCTCTTCTTTTCGTGCTCGGGGATCCATTCTGTCACCCTGCTAGCCCATCTCTTGGGACCCATTCTTTTAACATGGTCGACCCAGCCCAACTTCCTCATCATTAGATCTCTTTCTCCAAGAACTTGCTCCATTAATCGCAATTCCTCTCTCACCGTCTCTTTCCATATTCAATCGATTCTATTGTTACAGATCGAGCTTATCCATTTGTACAGTTTTTAATTTGAAAATAAGTGTTTCCAAATGTGAATTAGTGAAAAATTAAATGTTGTGGATGGTTCCGTAGAGCTGGAAACACACTGAGTGTACCAACTAAACTTGCTCTATGTTATCACACTGGTTGGCAAAAACATATTGATGATGGGTGAACGCCCGAAACCGGTCGATGACCATTAAAAAAAAAACAACAGGCTTTCACGGAAAATATCTCTGATGAAAATTTAAATATTTATTCTTATTTACAGTAGTATTAATGAAGATATTAATCAAATTAAATAATAATACTAACTGCAATGGTAACAACAATAATAATAAATAAAATGAAACATTAAACTATAGTCATGGCAGTTTAAGTGGCTCATTGCTGGAACAGCGGCAATTTGTAATGTGTACAATTTCCTTCTTTTTCTTTTTTTATTGCAGTTGACACAAGTCATGACGCGTGTAAATAACAACCAAGTGTAATATTGGCATATAGCATGACTGTTTGAAGGCAGCCGCAGTTTTCTTTTCCTTCCTTTCTTCTACTTTTCTTTAATCTTTTAGTAATTATGTAAGTTGTAAAAGGTGCATGATTTAATTGACCGTTAGTACAACGTGGGAGAATAGCATTTAATAAATAGTGCACCATCTGTTTTCATTTCAATAAGCTCACTGCCAGTCCATTAAGTTAATACATTTAGAAAAACCTTTGATTGATGGCATTTTTTGATTAAATTAATCATACTTTGTACCAAATTTAGCCCGACTAATCCATTATATACATTGTAATTTAATGGAAATTTGTCAGTTAAATTGTATTAATTTATTGCCAAAGGCAGTCGTGTACTCCAGATTTCAATTTTCATTATTTTTTGTTTAATTATTATATGTGTTTTTCTAATATAAATCGGCTGTTTGACATATCTCAGCTGTTTTTATATTTTAATTTTATTTTGTGATAATTACTTTATTTTGTTGTTGTTGGTATAGTGTGAAAGGGAAGGTTCTTTCACATGGTGAAAGGTCATTGCGCTCTGAATGTTAAGGTTAATTTCGTTCTGGTGTTTTCAACCAAAATAAATAAAACAAAAAAATTATATGCGATGGGGCCTTATGGATACAACAGTGAGCTGTTCTCATCTTACACATTCAGTCTCCATTTATACTAGAAACATTTTCGTGACATCTCTAGATGGTTGATCAAATCACCGATGGTTGATGTATATTTCTTATAGCGAAACTAATCTCCAGTAATCAAAGACAGAGAAATCTTTAAAAAAATTTAGGGAAGGGGTTAGCTGCAATGGTAGCGCGCTGGACTCTTCTCACGCGCAGGTCTTGGGTTCGAGTCAGCTGTGCTAGCCTTAGATTTTCTTTTCGTAGAAGCCTCTACAGTTCACTGTCGGTGATGGGTAAGTGGTGTCTGTAACGACGCTGCACTAAGGCAGGTGGGCAGTTCACTGAGAAGGCGTTTATTTCAGGTGAAAATTTTTAATTTCAAAACTTTGCCACGATCATCAGGGAAAGGAAAAAAGAAAAGAAAAGGAGAGCAAAAGGATGTGTGGCTGCATTGAAACAGCAATAACTTTAGTACTTGCTTATATGCAAAGAAGCAGAGCGCTCTAAACACAGGGCCGGTACACCCAATAGATCCTTCCAGGTTACAGATAGGGAGTCCAGAGGCCCATAAATTGCTATTTTCTCTAGCACCGCGTGATAGTAGGGACACATCATTATTTCTCTATATTAACAACCCAATCAATGACGATTACATACACATGTACACGCACACAGACACCTAGTTTATGATAAAATTATGGAAATTGAACAAGTCTTTTTAAATAGGCAGTTTATATGTACATGGGATAGAGGAAGCTTCAAATAACAGCTCGTACTTAGTTATTTGATGGAAGGAAAGAAATCAATAACTACTCAATTATGTCTTCTTTTTTTTATCAGTTATGAATCTAGATGGCTGCTATTGTTCGTAACATAAAAGTAACATAAATAAGTCAAAACTTTGGTTTGGAAATTACGCAATGCTACTAGCATGGCGTATCTTCTTCTTGGGTCCAAAAATAGATGTAATAATGGCTATCAAATATGGAATGTTGTCATGACCTTGTTTGTTATTTTATTTAAATATTTCTTTTGTGTTGAATATAGTGGTAGTAGAGTGGCAGAGAGAGAGAAGTTGTGTTCATTTCAGCATCTTCTATTCTCACCTATAAAAGTATAATTTGTGAAGTATGTGTGTAAGGGGTGTGGGGTATAAATATGAATATAGTAGATGACCGTGCACTATGATTGGCTCTTTCTCGCTAACAGAGGACTGGCTACAAGCTTATAGCCAACTTATGAAGCACTTAGCCATCATCGGTAACAATACAGCACATAAATAAACACACTGTACTTTGGACACAACAACAGCAACAACACAGTACAATAACAACATAACGAACAGGTGACAGACCTGGTATGGGCACCATGCACACACCCCTTGGTCTTGTTCCTCGCCTTAGAAGTCGGTGTGAACGTGACTGTTCATATATCATATGGAGTTCCATATAAACCCACCGATATGAAATATGGGTAAATATTATTATTGTTTCTTTCCATCGTGATTTTGTTTTATTATTGCAAGAAAACTGGTGTGAAACATTCACACTTTTGTTCTTGTTTTACTGCCCAACTTGATTGGCCCGATCGCTCATCATAATACACACATACTGAGGAGCCGCACATGCTACATATTAACTCCTCAGAACAGACCACGATACGACGACCACAGTGTAGAGTTGATGGCAGCGCTTTCATTAGAACCCAAAATTACCGATTCTTTAATTTAGGGGGAGAACTATTTCACCTCCCCCTCATTACCACAGATTCCATGTAAAAACAGTTTTTTACCGGAAAAAAGTTTGAACTTCCTGCGATTTTCCGCTTTTGAATTATGCTGATATAAACACGCGCGCGCACAAACAAAATAGCTATGTTGAAGTAAATGTGAAAAGCTGAAAACTAAACGAAGTGTCAAGTATCAGTTTCCTGCGATGTCTCTTTTAAACTCAGTTCCGAAAATTTGACATTGTCCGCAATACTTCCTCTTTTAGAACAAGTGTGTGTAAAAAATCAGGAATTTAATTGACTCTCTCTTTAATTGGGGGAAAAACTGAATTTCGAATAAATATTATTGTTGAATATGTGGATGGGTCCGCAATACAAACCAAGTAGTGTAACTGAAACATTACGTTAAAGTGAACGCTCTACACGAACTTGGTGAGTTTGCTCTGACGATGGATGAAAACCGAATCCGGTCAGGAACCAAATGAATATGCATGCTACGACGGATAAAATACCAGAAATATTATTGTCTTCATTTCTCTTTTAATAATAAAAATTTTAAGAGAGAAAATTCAAATGTAACTATCGCGTTCCCTACAGATTTCCTTGTTTAAAAAAGAAATGAACATGCAGTACTTATCACTGAAATACTTCAGTTCTTATAGATATTAGAAGAAGCGGAAGATTCTGATAAAGATATCGCGAAGTAGCGCGAACTATGGGTCATGGACGACCATTTAGAAACAACCGCAGATTCTCAGTATTTTGAACTTTCAAACATAATAAAAAATATATATATTTGAATAGCAATAGTGAGATTCATTTCCAGCCAGAAAACAGATACAGTCCATAAATTATTAAAATAATATATTCTAAGCACATAGAATTACCTATCAATAAGTTGATGTTATAGGGCAGATTGCATTATAAATGCATGGCCTGTCGCCAAATGGATAGAGATGAGAGGAGACAGAAGAAGATCGTGGGACCGGAGAAAGAGAGAGTGACGGTGGAGAGGTGGCATTCCTTAACAGTTCGACAAGATGATGCAGAAGATGGGATTAGGTGCTGCGACCAAAGTGCTTGTTAATCTACACATTAAAACACTTACACACACAAACACACACATATTTATAGATTCCAATATTATTACGTGTCTTGTATAAATTAATAGTGGTATGTAAAACAGAGTCTTCAAGTTTTTTTAATTTTAAGGCCTAGAAATGAAAAGGATCAACTGGTTCGGAAATAGGTATTTTCGGTGACAACAATGATTGAAGATAATAGCGATTGTAATGAGATTGGTCGGAAACGAGAGACAGACAGGAAGAAAGAAAGATCCACATACTATTGGTGTGTAACTATGTTACAGCAAGAACTTTGGATATACTCGTAGAGCAAATTTTAAATGGAGTGGCGTGTCAGACTTGTTGGATAACCGTGGATATATTAGTAATTGTTAGATGTTTCTTCGGAAATTGGTTGAAGGGGTCCTAACTGCTTTAAAACCCTCCCGTGACTTGTTTAACATTATTTAAAGACTTGTTAAGGATTGGATCTAGCCTGTATAGAAGCTCTGCTTATTCAATAACATCCTTGTTCAGGATGGTATTCATCTTTGTTAAGGATGGATGTCGTGGTGTTTGGGTAAGCCTTTATAACTGAGTCGTGAGTCCGTGTGTAAGAGTGTTGTAGTGGAACCCCCCCACATGCTACTGCGACGTTTGTTTTGGTTTCACATTTCACAAACTTTCTTCATATATCCAATTTGCACTTTCTCTTTCTACTACAACAGGAAGCAGTGCGTCGAATGAAATTTCGTAATTGCTATTTTACCTTCAGAAATACATGTTTTGAGATCTCCGGGGTGCGAAAAAAATGTTTCTAACGAAAGGTCTAGTGCGTACATGAACAAAATTACAAAAATGAAAAATTAGATAAGCTTAAACTTGGTATTCCGTTTATGCGCCACCAGCGCATCTTACGATAAGTTTTAGTCAAAATCCATTGACCGGTTGTGCGACTTTAACGAAGGTTTTCCAGTTTTGCACGATTGTCTTACACACATGAATGCCTTACACTTTTATTTGAAATATTTTTCTGGAAAAATGATTTTGGGGTCTTCTGGAATGGTTTATACCACTTCACCACAACTTACGGTTTTATTACCCAGTTATTACATCAAAAGCTTTGCTAGAATTCCAAATTTGAAGGAATCAGTTAACTGGATGAAAATGTTAACAGAAAATGTTTCTAGGTTTTTTGGAATTTTCTATAAATTGGCTGCAATGATTTTCTTTCAACTTGGAATATTAAGTGCACAGTCACTTTTATCTGAAACATTTCTAGTTTCAGAAAAATTGATTAGCGGTTTACTTGGGGAATTTGTGACGTTAAATCTGAAATATTATATAGATTTATTTCAATGTTTTTAAGGCGCTCTGTCTGGGCTGCAATGTATCACTTCAACTATTATATGCCTTGGGTGGATAACGTTAAATACTTTCTGAAACCGCAAAAACATATGTTTTAGACCGTAAATTTGGCTGTTCCTGTTACAGCAGCATGGGAAAGGCAATGAAATGAATATAAATTATCACTGAACAGCAAAAACCTGTTTATTTAATTATATTGCAGGGTTACATGATAAATTGAGAATTCTCTTTTGACGTCATGGTATTATGATCTCTAAAAGTAGTGTTATATATATATATCTGTATATCCTTATCATGATCTGCATTGTTGTTTGTATTCATTGATTTTGCTAACTATTCTTTCTATCCCTGCTTTACTCGGCGGAGTGCTATGTCTTACGGCGGAGATATTCGCTTGACTTGTGAATGTGAATGGTGTGTTTGGAGCCCCAAGCTAGTCGTACCGTAGTAGTGACGCTGCCACTTGCCTACTCCTCCTACGTCCTCACCGGCAGAGTCATGCTTCACAGCTTACGCGGTGCCTCTTTAACACGCCGATCATTACCATCAACCCAACCCACCTTCCTGTACTCTAACCCCCCCCCATTCAGCTAATAAATTGATCCTGGTTACCTAACCACATTCCTCGCTTATTCGCTTTTTATTTAATTAAATGAAAGATCGTTGTTAACTTCCTGTATAACTGTTAAAGAAAGTGTTTGCGATGGTGTAGATTTTTTGAATTCAAGTTTTCACCGGAAATCCAAGTTTTGCAAGTCTGGAAAGATAGGAAAAATCGCTGTTCAGTTCTGATACTACTTTGGTTGCTTTAGAGTTGTTTTTTTTCTGAAGGGGATAGTGCACTGCTACCTTTCAAGATCTATTGTGCTCCCGGGGCCTTCTCATGTTAAACTTCAATATTTCGAAAAGTTTTAAAGTGTTCGAAATTGTGTTTCCATCTAGAACACATGTTTTTAAATCTCTTGAGTATGGAAAAGTGATTTTTAGAAATTAGTCGATACATATACATTAACAATGTATATATGTATGTGTGTATGTTTTTATGTTTGTATGTATATATATGTATGTGTGTATATATGTGTTTGTTTGTTATGCTCAGCATAACCCAAAATCGGAGAATCAAGAATGCTGAACCTTGGTATTTGGTGTAGGTGCTACGGGGGACGCTACTATAACCCGGAATACCGGAAGTACCACCTTTACTCAGTAGATGTGTTTTGCGACTTTCTCGAAAAGAGCTGCAGCTTTTATTGTAACTTTTTTGCAGTAAAATTCATTTAAGGGGGAATGGGGTGACATTAGGCTTTCCTCTAAAGTGCCATTTCAATATATTATGTATCGTATCATGTATATAATATAAATAATAAGAGTTAATGTATTGCCGAATTCCGGGTTTATCTCTTTATGGCAAGTCTGACATTTTTTGCCTTATACATAGTTCGCGTATACATAGTACATATACATAGTTGCCCATACTATGTACATTTTTGTGTGCTGTTATTGGGTAATATCCATATTAATAAATAATAAAACAGAAGGTATTAAAATAAATAAATATTACAGAGTAGGGATAAAATAAAAGGCACTAATAACCTCCGCAGCCGACGCGCAAAAAAACGAACTATGTAAAATTGCCGTAAGAAGTGTTCACACCATTGTGAAAGAAAAATTATTTACTATTATAAACTATTTACATCCGTACATTTATATTTACAGGAGTGTTTACAACAGACGAAATATTAATGATCAGTCGAGTTTATATGGTTTATATGCAATCCTTTAAGTAAAAATAAAGTAATGCCTATTTTTTCAGGCGGACTTAACGTCCAGCTTCCAATTAGGTGTCGTGGACGGGGGCGGAAGCATCTACCTTACCATTCACATTTTTTGAATTAATATAAAATTTAGCAGGTATACGCGGGACTCGAACGGGGTCCTCCCACTTATAAGTCCATGCTCACAACCACTACACCAATACCCGCCTCTATGCAGTCATCTTTATAATACAAATATAACTTCAAAATTACAAATTATCAAGTCATTGTGAACAAACTTCTGAACGAATTAATAATGGCTGACAAAACGATTCCTAACGCGGACATACAAGCACTGTATATGATGCTGTTTATTTAGAAAAGACCGCCATATTGGACAACTAGGGCGGTGGAATTGTGGAGAACGCTTAGGAACTAAGAATCTGAAGACGGTAGTCAGAAATTCGAATCTAGGACCTCTGCCTACGAGTGCAGCCCGCTTTTATTGTTTTACACCATTTTTTGTTTTCCCTGCAAGCTGCGGTTCCACAAAATGAACCATGAATGTATTGCAGAGATTCAAAACTTTGTATTTAGATATGGAAATGCAACATTGTTGCGCAATAGATTATTCTGTAAATTTGTCTAAAGTTATCCATTTCTGAGACAATGCGATTAGTCATAGAAAAATTGCCTGTACATTACATTTTGTCTCGTGATTAGTCTAGTACAGTGTCTAGTCACCGAAGCTGATACAAAGTTGCTCGACTTTAGCTGCAAGTCTAGGTTTTCATTATAAAATAGATAACTTGTGCTATTAAAACTTGAATTTAGCACTTAGTTGTGTTTAAAACGGTCGGCAAGGTTAACATAAAGGTTATATAACCTTCCGACACAAATATTTATATTCATTAAATTTATGTTTAATTTTCCAATTATCGGTTTATCCTATAAGATATATGTATATTTATTTTAAATCCATATTTATATCGATTAATAGATATATCAAATTGTAGCAATTGTTGGCCGTTAGAATTGATGAGAAGTATCTGTTGGTTGGCTGATCGGCCGAAGGGTATCATAAGAAAACACCAAACAATTTTTTTCTTTCAAGTGTTTTTTATTAGTAACCCGACGTTTCGACAAACATTGTTTGTCTTCTTCAGGGGCTATCTTAGATTGAAAAATTTGTATGTACTATCATTAATTACTACTAATTACTACTCAGTACTACTGAGTAGTAATTAAACATGTAATAACCCACATAAATTACAATTGATGATAAATAATCTGCAGGCCTATTGTCAACAATGGAACCTCAATGTCAACCTAGGGAAGTCGAAAATCATAGTTTTCCGTAATGGTGGAAGACCAGCGCAAAATGAAAAGTGGCATCTAAATAGAGTTCCGACTGAAGTCGTAAATGAATATAAATACCTTGGAGTTACCATGACTCCAAAATTATCATTGAAACAACACCTGCTAGAGAAAACTACTCAAGCAAAATTTGGTATAAATTTTTCCTGGCATAGTCTGATATCCAAAAGAAATATCCCTCTTGAAATGAAGTATGAAATATTTCACTCAGTTTCTCGAGCTATCATAACTTATGCAGCTCAAGTTTGGGGCTTCGAAAAATACGATGTATTAGAAAAATTTTCTAGATATTGTTTTAAAAAAATATTTTTTTTGCCCCGCTACACCCCCAATCACATTCTAGCAAATGAGATTGGTATAAAACCTATTTATTCTTACTTTAAAATTGCATTTTGATTATATTTTAAAAGTTTTAGAGATGCCGCCTCACCGTCTCCCATTCATTTTAGCGAAAGAGGTAATTAAGAAAAATACATTCTGGTATAGCAAACTGTGTGAACTAGCTCACTATTATGAAGTCCCCGTCTCTATTGAAAATGTTGCCAATTTATCGCAACAGTTAGTGCGTTTGAGACTTACGATAGAAGAAAGGGAAAAAGAGTACAATCTGCAAAGTTGCCGGCAATCAGTATACAGTCCCCTGTATGCGGAAATATGTAGCTCAGAAAATGGTAAAGATTATTTAAGAGAGATAAAGGATCTGTATGCAGTGCGCTGGATTTGCAAAACACGATGTGAGCTGCTTAATTTGAATTATAAAAAGTGGCGAGTTAATGGGAGGGAGCTATGCTCACTGTGTAATTTAGGCGAAAAAGAGGATACTTTACATTTTTTGGCTAGGTGTCCGGTATTAGCAGAATTTAGATTCGGAATTTTTGGTAAAACAACCCTGGCAAAACATGAAATAATAGATATTTTGAATGGTGCAGATTGGCCAAAGCTGGTAAAATATGTAAAACATTCAGTGCAGTACAGGGGTGACTTAATTTCTGAATTTAACTTTTAAATACATTTGAAACAATTGACTGTTTTTGATTTGAAATATGTTTATTATTTGCCCACGGTATGTTGAAGTGTCTTTTTTCATTTTGTATTGTCTCAACTTTATTACTAATTAGAAGGCTTTGTTTACTTATTCTTATTTCCAAGAGTTATTGTATTTTCTTTTAAATCCTTCTACCTTTCCTTTGTTTCTCCTTATTTGTGCAATCATTTAATATTTGACTATTATATAGTAACACTTGATAAGCAGACTTGACAGACGGAATATAAATTCCATGTCTAAGTATATTTTGTTTTTTTGTACTATTGTATTTTTGTAAAACGATTTTTTTTAATTTCAAATATACATTATTATTATTATTATTATTATATTATTAATAGATATACTTCAGCGATTTTGAATATTTGAATAAATAAATTGTAAACATGGTAAATAATTAAATATAAATAAGAAAACAAATTTAAAATTATTGACAAGTTATTAATTTATTTGTTGTCATGTGGTGGTGATAGAAAGTGTACATCTTCTTGGATTCGTGCATTAATGCTGTTTATATACATAATAGTGTTGCCTCCCTACCCTGAAGATGTTCGCTATCTTCTGGGACTCTATATACAGAAGATTAAATCCACTGTAATATTAAGAATTGTTTTCAGACTGACTAAGCACGAAATCAGCGAGCTTATATGCAGTTTTGAGTAACTCTTGATTGTGCTTGGTAGAGCTTGAAAAATGAATCGTCCATTCCGGTCGTGGCAGAGGAGGTAAGCTGTGAGAGAACCATAATACTGGGGTGGCAATTGTCGGCACATAGAGCAATCAGCGCTGTTGTGGTGGATTTTTAATATACCTCTAATGGAAGAGTGGACAGCACATCGATACATATCTTCTTTCTTTTAAAGGCTTTCCAACAGTGCAGCGGTCACCTTATTTTCTCGTTTCTTCTTCCTCAAAATATAGAATCATTATTAGGACGACCGTATCCATGTCGCTCTTTGTCGATCGTCTCCTCTTTTCCCGGTATCTCTGTTTCCAAAAGAGTCTTCATCCATTCTTTTTTAATGACCATTACCATTTCAGGGCTTTTCTTCGGACTCCATCATCTTTCTTCATTCTTTCTCCTCTCAAGCCTTTATGTCTTGATTACCCTATCCATATATTCCATCTACCCAGGAGAAATTGATTGAAGGAGATTCTGGAAAAGTTATGATTCCTAGAAATCCCTATTCCCTGCATTTATAAGTATTATTAATTATACTTATTATTAACTCAAACTTTAGTAAAAATTCTACATTTGAAGAAAATATTGTAATAATGAGATCTTTATACGGCAATTGCCAGATTTTTGTAATGATTGCAGTAAGTGAAAACCGAATGATTATGTCACACTAGATTCTTCTTCTTCTTTTAAATAATTAGCTAGTGGGTGGTCCCATCAAATTATTTTATACAAATATATGAATAATAAAATGTTATAACTTTATCATCAATTACTGTGGGAAACTTTGTTTTTTGCAAACATATGATTGTTGATAAATAGAAATCTTCAAGTAAAACCAGTTTTCTGGCGATTATTTCCAGTAAATTAATTCTGTTGGTTAATCTGTTGGAGACAAATGTCAAGTTCTGGAGCTTGGGAATTTTACAAAAATTACAACCAAAAAACGATAATTTTACTCTTTCTCTCTTTTAGCGGTGTTGTTAAATCGTTTGGGCAGAGATCAACTGAACAAAATTAAATCGGATTACGCATATTTTTATTTTGAAACTAAGTATCATTTTTATTATAGGATTATTTTACTACGGATTTGTTTTATTTATGGTCCATAAAGGAATGATTCTGGAGTTGATAAAAGTAAATTTTCTTCCTGTCTCATTTCTTCTAGGCTCATTTAGAAGAACTGGCCTGTCTTATTCTGATTATCTAATCAAACCAGTTAGTTGTACTCTTGCAGAAACAATATTTCAAACATATAGAATGTGAAAAGGAATGAGAATTCCGGATGGCATTGGTAATTTTAGCAAATATTTGTACAGGATGAATATTGAAGACTAGAATTATGAATTCCGGATGGCATTGGTAATTTTAGCAAATATTTGTACAGGATGAATATTGAAGACTAGAATTATGGATTTCTTTCGTTTGGATGTTTGGCTGTCCAGAAGAAGTATAGAGGCCAAGTTTAAGGAGTATAGAAGCGTCACGGTCATCTGGTTCTTTCGTGAAGGCTACACAGTAAGAGTTATTAAATTTAATTAGTTCTAACTGTAAATTATTAATTAATTTAACTAGAATTACTCACTGTGAGTTTACACATTGATCGTCTTTAGGTGAACAGCATACTCACCTGTAATCAAAAGGAAAAAAAAGAATGATTAATAGACGCCATCGATAATTAATAAATTGGCAGCGTATAGCTAACAATCATTTGATAATTAAATGTTAAGTTTAATTACAATGAATGAGGTATTGGATTTGTAAAAATTGATCTTATCAGGTTTATCATTTACCCGGGTTAGATACAATTATTCAGAATCTCGCTACAGGCAGACTAAACAGGGATTGTCCCAGGGGTCTGTTCTAAGCCCAGTACTCTTTAACATTATGATTGGCGACATAGATGACGTCATTGCACAGGCGGTGGCTGGGACACAATGTCTACTTTACGCTGACGACCTGGTCATCTGGGCAACTTGCTCTGATACTAAAGCGCTGGCATGTACGATGAATCAAGCGCTAGAAGTTCTAGCCAACTGGGCAAGTACAAACGAAATGATTATTAATGCAGATAAAGCTTGTTTCCAGTTATTTACTCTCAGCACAAAACCTCCTGCCAGCATGTCGCTAAACTAGGCAACATCGAACTGAACAGGTCGACCGAAAGCACCTACTTAGGGATCACACTGGACTCAAAATTGAATTGGTCTCACCATATCCAAAAATCCATCGAAAGAAGCGCCTCCAGGCTCAAATTGATAGAGCGTCTAGCCGGTGTGAAGTGGGGTGCTTCTCAGGATATTCTTGGGTTGGCTTACAAGACTTTCGTGCGCCCAGCCATAGAGTATGGAAACGAATTATTAATCACAGCACCCAATACACATCTTGACAAGCTTGTATTCAAAACCTCGCCTTAGGAGTACTCACCGGAGGTACAAAGTCTACGCCAATAGAAGCTTTAGAGCTACAAGCGGACATTCAGCTTTGGCCGAGAGAAGAGTGTAAGCTACAATCCTCCTTAGTGAAAAACTTTTAAGGAGTTCTAACGAGAGTTTCTGGTCCTCACACAAGACGCAGAAGACATGGCTAGCCAGATTAGAGGAGCTTCGTGCTAAAACAGGCCTTTCCTTCATTAAACGTCAACCGTTAGGACCAAACAATATTAATCCCCTGAACCTGGAGATGGCCGAAGGAAGACTTGAGGTCCTTCATGGCGTCAGTGTTAAAAATAATATGAGTGAAATTCAGATGAAGCTGACATCACCAGTAAGAGGCGAGCCGGAGCCAGTATTTTCTCAAAAGCGTTCCAAAAAAGCATCCCTCTTCCAAACTGGTGTGATAATTATGATGGGGAAATGTCCGTTGTCCATGTTGCCCTAGACTTTATGAGTACTAGGCCTGAGGGGAAGGTAGTGTTGCTGATCCACTCCCAGTCGGTTATACGATCGCTTACGTCACCGGAAGCCAGCGAAGGTTGACTAGGAGCTGCGTGTAAAAAAAGCATTAGCCGCCTGACTAATGCGGGTAAAATCATTGTATTGCAGTGGATACCAGGCCACTGCGGAATTTACGGGAACGAGCAGGCTGATCATTTGGCTAAGGAGGCATTGAAAAAAGAACAACCTGACTTACCAATTCCACTAAGAAATTTAAAGGCTCTAGTATCGTCGTCATTAAGGGATATATGGCACAATAAGTACAGAGAAAAGGGAGCTGGACGAAACTGGGAGAAACTGATGGAAGCAAGCGGCAGGATTCCCGCCAGTCTTCCGCGCTCGGTTGCTGTTGCCTGCTTCGTATGCTGACAGGCCACGATCTGCTACAGAAGCACCTCCACCGTATAGGGGTTGTTGACACCCCCCCATTGCACTTTGCGCGGCGGGAAGACATGACAGGAGAGCATTTAGCTCTCTGTCTCGAGCTAAAAGATGTTACATCATCTGTGCAACCCACTTTCGTGTATGATGCACATTTATACTGGGCTGCCAGAGGAAGAATGGCCGACAGGCCAAAGTAATGGCGTTGTAAAAAAAAAAGAAAGAAAAAGTTTATCATTTTATTTCCTTTCGCAAAAATTGCTATCGTAATAAATTTCCTAATTGATTTTTTCAATAGAAAGAAATTTGTCCAATTTCTTGGCGAAACACTCGCACGGTGTTCACTCACTGCAGTTTACTACAATTATAGAATTGACAAACTTTCTTTACTCTAGAAGTTGTATTCACTTGCTTTGATATAAATATAGAGCTAATTTATAAAGACAGATGGAACTTGCAAGTGATTACATTACAGTCTAGAGCTGATAACATAGCGACATCTGAATCTCCAGTTTCCTAACAAACCAGCGACATCTATATCTCCAATTTCCTAATAAACCAGCGACATCTATATCTCCAGTTTCCTAATAAACCAGCGACATCTATATCTCCAGTTTCCTAACAAACCAGCGACATCTATATCTCCAGTTTCCTAACAAACCAGCGACATCTATATCTCCAGTTTCCTAACAAACCAGCGACATCTATATCTCCAGTTTCCTAACAAACCAGCGACATCTATATCTCCAGTTTCCTAACAAACCAGCGACATCTATATCTCCAGTTTCCTAACAAACCAGCGACATCTATATCTCCAGTTTCCTAATAAACCAGCGACATCTATATCTCCAGTTTCCTAACAAACCAGCGACATCTATATCTCAAAAACCCATAAATATACTTTTCCAGAAAAATATTGTAAATGAAAGTGAAGCATTTATATCTGTGTGTAGTTAATATTGCAACCTGCTGCCTTTATGACGTGAAATTTCGACGAATTGAGGATGTGCTGTGTGCTGATATGGATTTATATTGTTGAAGAGAACTAATCGTTAAATAATAATATTCCAAGTTGGCAGAAAATTTGTTAATTGTATTGTGTTGTTGCAGTCAGTCGTCTGAGTGTTTCGCACCTGCTAGAACAGTTATTGCTTCTATAGTTCTCTCTGCGCTACTTCTCTCTGGCAAACTCTTATTCCAACAATACCAGTTTGTTCACCCACTGTTCAGTGCTAGATATTTACCACTAAATTCAAAACACAGCCTTATTGATCATCAGTTGGTAGCACTGAGAGCAGACTGCCAGCTGGTTGGTCCGTATAAATCTTGTAACGGCACTTTTATAGTGGCTAGTAGTGTAAGCTCCAGTGTCCTAAGTACGTGTGCACATCTTCCATAGAACATTGCGTGCCCTCTCTTTTAAACACATTAAGCTTGGCCACTGAACTAGGTTAAGAAGCACAAGACGAATTAGTAGTGAAAGAAAATAACAACAATAACATGAAATTACCGTAAAATGGAATGTATATAACTTTATGGAGGCACGTACAATCTTAATATATAACCTCCTTCTTTTTTACTACTTATATATTATATTGACTACCGCTTTTTTAGCAAACAAAAAAAATTATTATCATTGTATTTCGGTTAAAATTTTAAAAATTTCTTGTGGCTCTTTTATTCAGCTTCATAATGTCATCAGATTGAATTCCGATCTTCTCTTCTAAAGGCTGTAGATATTTCCACTTCTACTGGATATATCGGCCGGAGAAAATGGCACAGTTTATCGTATATCGGCAGGATAAAAAGGTGCACTTTTACTGATTGAACTAACAAATGTAAGTTAATCAAATTTTGAGACAACCTAATTTTTCTTTTTACTTTCTAATATTCCCATAAGAGAAAGTAAGTAAAGTAAAGAGATGCCAATATTTTCAGACGGGCTTAACGTCCAACTACTAAATTAAGTGTCTGGACTGGGACAGAAGCACCTATTTTACCATCAACATTTATTAAACGAATATAAAATTTAGCAGTTATATGTGGTACTCAAACTGGGGACCTCCCACTTACACGTCCATGTCCATAACCTATCAGGAAAGTATTCTGATCGGTCAAATTTTTGATATCGAGTTTTCGACGGAAATATCCGTTTTGAGGTCCCCTGGGTCCAAAAAAGTGGTTTTTAGAAAATGGTCTGTTTGTGAGTGTATGCGAACAGCATAGCTCAAAAACGAAAAATCGTAGAAAATTCAAACTTGATATTCCGTTTAGTTATCACCATGGGATCCGACAGTACTTCATCTGTCAAAATTACTCAACCGAAAGTACCACTCTACTGAATGGTTTTTCAAAAAACGGAACGGTTTCTCTACTTTCTTGCGATTTTTTCAAAAATGGCTCCGACGATTTTCTTTAAACTTGATATATCATCTACACATACAGAAATCTAAACTTTTATTTAAAACTTTTCTCTGGGGAAATTCATTTAAAGGAGTGATGGGATTATGTTTTTCTCTAAAATACTATCATAGTGCACTATACAATTCTACAATGCAATCAAAATTAAATTAGAAATAAATAGATAAATAAATTCCGAGTTTCAAGAAAATTCGTAAACCGGAAGTGTCTTTTACTGAACAGTTTTTTAGTTTTCGACGAACTCTGACGAATTTCATTAAATTTTGTAACTATAAAATTTGGCAGTATCAATTACAATTTAAAAACTGGAATAGTAGAAAGTTGTGTGAGTGTTCACACTAGATTTTTTAATTGTAATGTACAGTATTCAAAGCATGGATAAAAAGTGCAATCAATCACAAAAATGATGGGTAAAAAACCTCAGGAAAATGCAGGCGAAAAAGTTTATAAATACCTGCTCGGCCAGGCGTACTGTAGAATTACTCCAACAAGAACGTGCGGTCATTAGGATGTCTTTCGGCCTCCTTACTGGCCACTGCAGACTTGACAAGCCCATGCACCGCATGGGACTAATAACTGATAGTTGTTTTGGTTATGTCAGGGAGAGGATTGAATTTCTCTTCGTGTGAAGGAGAAAGTGATGCCTTCAAACTTCACCCAGGAGTCTCTCCCCAGATTTCTAAGTCTAATTAAACAGGCATGACTGGAAGACTGGGACTGCCATTGAATATTTAGTCAGGACCTTCGTGCCATGAATAGCCAACCCCTATACAATCTAATCTATGAGAAGTGAGATGTCTCAGAGGGAGCATACCATTTCAGTACAAATAATAGCGATTTGCTCGATTACGTTTTTAGCCCTTTTCTTCAAGATTCAAGGTCGATCACTTTTATTTCAAATAGTTTTCTCGATCAGTGTGATTTTTATGGATATTCTTGGGAGAATTGTGTGAAATGACTCTAATGCCGTTACTAGAATACTGAAGAATACCAGTACTGCATGGTGGAATAAGCACAAAGAGCAATTCTATAGAAGAAAAGAAAGAAATATCAGAGGCCTTCGTCCTGCAAATGAACCCATCAAAAGTACCGCTATTACCAAAAAGAGACCTTAAACACCAGCCTTTCCTTTGTCAAAACAAATCTGCTCACCGATTTTACCTCCTAGAACGATTGCAGGTGTAAACAAAAAAATGTAGAAAAAGCCTACCAGAAGAGGGTTGAGGAGCCAAAATTCCTCCAATTCCTCTTTGGTAAGTGCGGAGGATAAAGACTTGGAAGGAGTAGAAATGGAAACTCCGAGACAGAGAAATCGTAGCAGAACTTGGTAAAAAGCGCAAAGTTAAATAATATAAGTAGAATATCCGCTCCAAG
Source organism: Triatoma infestans (assembly GCA_011037195.1). Taxonomy (NCBI): domain Eukaryota; kingdom Metazoa; phylum Arthropoda; class Insecta; order Hemiptera; family Reduviidae; genus Triatoma; species Triatoma infestans. Next base: position 123,874 of record JAAEAF010014349.1, read on the forward strand.
ATGTTATATTCCAAGATGATACTGCAATGGAATTGCCGTGGTTTTCACAAAAATTTAGATGAGTTGAAATTACTCATTAGTGAGTACTCAAACCAAAGATTATTTGTCAACAGAACAAATCTTCGGGATGGTAACTCTCCAAAATTTCAGGGTTATCAATTTTTCTGGTGATTTCCTCCAGGGTAATCGAGCTTGTGGTGGAGTTGCTATATTAGCAAGAAATGATATATACTGCGTCAGTGTGATAGATGACACTGGAGAAATCCAGCTAACAAGCATCACAATACATAGCCCAAGGAAGATGTCAGTATGCAATATGTACATGACTCCCGCAGCAAGGGTCACTAAATAAATCGCAAATTTTACAAACACTGAGAACCCCTTACTTGGTTCTAGGGAATTGTGGTTCATTACACTTTGTGGGGATCAACACACGTGAGTCTCGTGGAAAGTTGCTGGAAGAATACACAGAAAGTATAGTGCTGATTAATAAAAAAGAGAGTACGTACCTCAACTCTAGCAATGGTACATAGACCGCCATAAATTTGGCATTTTGTAACCTAACGCTTGCTCCTTACTTTGAATGGAATGTCCAGAGCGATCTCTGAAGAAGTGATCACTTTCCCATATTCATTGGCTGTAACTTACAAGTCGCAGATACGTGAGTACCTTCAAGATGGTCTCTCAAACAAGCACAATGGAAAAAATTTTCACTTCTGGCGAATTTACCAACTTATATTTCTTAAACATTAATGACCAGAGGAACACATCATCTAATAAATAAAGCAGTTGACGCTTCGGTACCTAAAACTGGTACACACTGCCCCGTGGTGAAATGAAGCCTGCAAAATTGCCATTAAAGAAGGAAAAAAGCTCTGAGATAGTTCTATAAGTACCTACCCATCAGAAGAGATTCTTCCAGACACAAAATATTAAGATCTAAGGCTAAGCGATTAAGGCCAGAAAAATCATGCAAGAAAGTAGAAAAAATGCAGGGCAAGCATTTGTATCTGGTATAAAGCATTCGACGCCATCAACCGAAGTCTGGAAGAAAATCAAAGCAATAACGGGCCTTAGGACAAATAATCAGATCCTAGGGTTAAATGTGAATGGAAGGATTGCAACAAATGATCTGGAAAAAACAGAAATATTAGAGGAAACATTTGCAAATGATTCCCGATCTGATAAATATTTCAGGGAATTCCGTAGTAAAAAAGAGAGAGAAGAAAGAATGGAAATTGTTTTCCGTAGCGGTTCTTATAATCAGAGTTATAACAAGCCGTTCAAATTTTGGGAATTAGAGTTCGCATTATCTAAGACAAAGGATACCTTGCCAGGTGAAGATAATGTGCATTAAAAATTCCAAAAACCCTTACAAAAGAAAATAAAGCTTACATTCTTAAATTTTGTAATAAAATTTGGAATACGGGTCAATTTCCCAGAGCGTGGAGTACTGCCATCGCTATTCCAATACTAAAAGTAAGTAAAAAGGTAGCCGAACCCACATCTTATCGTCCAGTTACACTGTCAAGTTGTCTGTGCAAAACATTTGAAATTGTGTGTACAGACGATTAATTTGGTGCCTGGAGTCAAACAAACTGATAAATAATGCGCAAACAGGAATTCGTCGTAAGTACAGCACCATAGACGCTGTACTGGAAAATGCAATTCAAAAAGCATTTCTGCAAAAGCATCATTTGATAGCTGTTTTTTCTGATGTGGAAAGGGCATTCGACATGGTATGGCAACATACAATATTGAAGCAATTGCATCAATGGAACTTTAAAGGCAACCTTCCTAAATTTATACGGAATTTTCTAAAAGTATCACATTTAAAGTTCGAATCGGGAATGTGATATCTTCTGCCTATTTACAAGAAAACGGTGTACCACAAGGCAGCATATTAAGTCCTGCGCTGTTCATAATAGCAATTAACAGTTTACTGGAATGTCTGGAACCTTCAGTCGAGGGAGTACTGTACGCCGATGATTTTGCAATTTTTGGAAGTTCTAATCATTTCATGAGTGGATGAGTTGGAGTGAAAGTTATGTAATAGTAGTAGCAGTACGCTGTTTGGGATGGCGGAATGTCTCTAGCTGTGGGCATTGGGTGAAGTGGTTCATCCATAAGTACGGAAATGGCTATGGCAGAGAGAGCTAGTGGCAAAAAAAAAATCATTTCATGAAGCCCAGCATTAACTACAGAAAGTTATAAAAAACCTAGAAGACTGGTCAGGGAATTACGGCCTTCGATTCTCTCCGAACAAAAGTACTGCGTGCACTTCCACAGATTCCGAAAACCCAACCGGTTGTAAATCTAAATTTAAATGGCACTCCTAAACCTTGTACGGACAAGGTGAAATATTTAAGAGTAACCTTTGATAGGAGTTGACTTGGCGTCCTCATCTTGAAGAAATAAAACAAAGATGCATTAAAACGCTTAATGCGGTTGAAGTTGTAAAGAGCACAATGTGGAGTGCTGGTCGATTCAACATGTTGAATTTCTATAATTCTTTTGTTCGTAGCAAGTTGGGCTGTGGATGCTTAGTATACGGTTCGGCAAAGAACTCAGTTCTGCGTGTGATTAATCCTACCCACAACAAAGGAATTAGACTGTCACTAGGTGCACAAAGACAAGTCCGGTGGAAAGCCTGTATGCAGAAAGTGGAGAATCTTCATTATTAATGAGAAGAAATCCAATGATGTGTAATTATGCAGATAGACTGTTACCATTTCAAGATCACATCGCTCACAAAATTATCTTCACCCCAGGTTTTTTAAATATGTACAATAAAAGCGGTGGAACGAAGCCTTTAGGTTAAGTTCCTACAGAGATTCCCGGCGAGAAGAAGTGGTACTGGCCAGACTTTGAATTGGCCACACAATGTTAACGCACGGGCATCTATTCAGAAGAGAAAGGCAGCCAATATGCGAGGTTTGTAATTCGTCGATAACTTTGTACGTATATTACTTGAATGTACTAAGTATTCAACTGTAAGAGCTAACTTAGGAATACCCAATACGTTACAGGATGCTTTAGGTGATAATTTAGCCAGTTTAAATAACACCTTGCTAAAGGTGTTTTCTAAAGCAGATTGATTTATTCCTGAACTTGTAATAGAATTATGTAAATAGGATTTCACTAGAATAGTTAATTATTGTGTACATGTCATGTTTTTATGATAAAGTGGAGGTTAAGATAAAATGGAGTAGACGATTATTGAGTACTCTACTCCATTTATGTAGAGTATGCTTGTGAAGTGCGAATGACATATTTGATGGTTGAGTTTGTTATGTGTAAATGAGAGTATTTATTAGGATGGTTGTATTTATTAGCGATCATGAGTAAGGTACATTAGTTTATGAACAAAGATGTGAATGGATACAGGAACCAATGCTGGTCAGGTTGGAAACTTAATTTGATCGTAAATGTCGCCTGTACTTGGGAGCCACCGAATTTCGGAAGGGTAGGCCTGAAGCCGGGATTGGTACCCCGGCACTGATGCAAAATGGTTGTGTGATTGTTTGAGTGAATGCTTTAGAGAATATGGAAATTAAAAATAGAGTACATATTGGAAATGTTCGTGCAAATAAATATACTCGTATTAGCCCAGTGTACAAACCTTAGCCATTGAGCACCTTGAAAATAACCAAAAAAAATACCAGTATATAATTGACGGTCAACGGCGAGCTATGCATTGTAAACCCAGCCTAAAATGCTAGTTTAATATATTCTACGATTCGTCCATCGGACGGTTAATGTAGTACAGAGAACTACAGGTGAATATTTGACCAAAAGGCCTCTGTTAATATGACTTAGCATTAAAATAGCATGTGACTTTTTCAAAGAGGATGAGGCTGGACTGGGAAAATGTGACTATTTTGGAATAATAATATTATTGTTTAGTAAGAAAAAAAGGAACAAATGGACCACCCGGTGTCAACAGAATATTTAAGAGAATATATTTGTATTATTTGAATTAATTTTGTGCATTAAGATTTCAGTTTAGTCGTTAATTCGTGAAAGAAAGAAGACAATACAGCAAAATTCAGATCATGTAAGACGTGCTGACTAGATATTTGTTGAACAGAGTTATTTAGGGTATAAGGGCGTGTTGTTTTAGCTGAGAATGGGCGAGAGAATTGTCGAAACTCTCCCACAAAGAGAGAGAGATTGTCTTATTTAATATAATTCTCACAAACAAAATATATATACGAAGGATGAACAAACTATTCTAGTGAAGTGAGAACTGGTTCGAATTGTTAATGAGTATTATATTTATGTTAAACTAAACCAAACCGTAATGTCGCCTCTTCAAGGCGAATTCTGTCAGTCTATCTGTCTGTTCGTCTGCGCCAGCGTTTGCTATTTAGTCTCCCATGGATAGTGCCAAGAATTGGTAGCTATATTTATATATATGTGTGTGTAGTAGCTGTTATGTGGAAGTTAGTTTTTAGTTTCTAGACACGTCTAAGTTCCAACTGTCTCTTCAGGGACTCTTCTTTGTTTTGCGTGTGTGTGTTGTGTTGTGTGTGTGCGTGTGTGTGTTTGTTTGTACGTAAGTATGTATGTAAATAATGTGTGTCTTATTCTAGTCAACTAGGAAAGAGGTGTAGTTACCACAATTCTTCCTTCAAACCTGATTGAAGAAGTGTTTTCGCGGTGAGTGCAAAATGAAACATTAATAGTAGAAGTAGTATTCTTTAATGCAAGTGTGTTTAATGTATATTATGTATTCTTTAATGTAAGTGTGTTTAATGTATATTATGTATTCTTTAATGTGAGTGCTATAATAATTCCCAGGTTATTTATTTGATTTTTACCATCACTAGCCTAGTATTTAATTCTAATGATTCAAAACACTTACTATTATTTCAAGATAACGCCATGCTGACATGCATATCTTTCTGATCATGTCATGTCTATTTCTGACAGTATTTTTTCGCTTTTTTTATATAGTTATTGCCCAATTTTTTATATGTTATTGGTCAATTCTTCTGGAGAGAAGATACCGCGATTTAAAGAATAGTATTTAGAATTACAACTTAAATGATATATCTAGTCATTTGATGCAATTTTGTTTTGATCTGTTTCATACGTGTCATCAAGCGGTCGGCAGCGCTCTATCTGAGAGAGCTGAGAAGTAACAAGAGAGCAGAGTATGGATTTTTACTTTCTCTTGCTGCGACAAACAAAGTAGTATTGCGATCGTTTCAGATTTTGAAAATACTAGGTATATTCATTGGAAATAAATATTATGGGGTCTGCTGCATTTGAAAAAGTTGTTTCCCGGCTGTGCCTTTGTGAATATACGAATAAAATTCTCAAATAAGAAAAAATACGCAGGGACCTCAAACTTGATTTTTCGCAATCGTTACATCACCGCAGAAGATTCCAAAGATTCGCTCAAATTCCGCTAACCGAAAAAGACCACTCTTACTGTTCTGAAGTTCTTGGTGAAATACCATGTCTGTTCTTCTGTGAGTGGGTGGAACATGAGTTTTGAATTTAATTGACGAAAATTGTTCTGAAAAATAAATAAATAATTGAACAGAGAATCAGTAGAGCAGCCCAGTGCTTCTCGTTAGAGCCGCACCACCAGCTTGATGCTGGAAATTCACAGTTTAAAAACTAAATTATGTTAATTTTGAAATTTTTATGTCAAATAAAAATAATATATTAATTTTTACAGTTACCATAACAGAACCGGTCTAAAATGGAATAAAGAACAAAATGGAACTTTCCAAACCAGCGTAGCTTGTAGAACAAGTTCTGTTTTTAAACACACAAGTCCAATCAGTCCTTTCCGACCAGATTGGCCTGCAGTTTTTTTTATTTTGAATTTATATATTAAAATTGAGTTCCAATAATTTGTACTTTTTTTATCTCTCAGTAATGGGCGCAAGATGGGTTGTTTATACGTTTTTTAAAGATGCGCCGGCGCAGAAAAGCACTTGATGGTCACGTTTGGGTAAATTAGTTTTTGGTTTTTCTTTAAATATATTTCGTTATAATGAAAGTATTGATTATAAGTCTATAGATAGATATTTATTGGGCATTGTATTTGATATTGGAGGAGGTTGTGAACTGAACTTGGGAGATGGGGAATGCGCCTGCGCAGAAATATAATCGTGATCTGTTAATATTATTCGTGAATCGTGAGTAATGACTGCTTATAAATGTAATTACAATGTATTTAATATATCGTTTATATATTAATTAATATGGGATTACACCTTTTATAAAATTTATCCCTATCAAAAAGAAATCTAAAATGAATTTCTCGTTACCTTTCTTAAGAATTCTGAAATTTCTTATAGATAACTTTGCATGAAATTCTTCAGCACATTTAATTGACATTTTTATTAGTATTCAGCAGATGGGAGATACATTATAGTTTAATAAAAATGGATAGACCCTCACTAATCTAGTCTTTCCAAATGTTTTCTACTCTGAAACTCAAGGAAATTTGAAGAAAAAAAATATGGTGTAAAACGTTTGACACACTTTCTCTGAATGCAATTTACAGAGTTATAGTTGGCTAATTCCCTTCAAGCATTACATTCTTAATAGATGTTTGGTTACCTTCATTTTGCATGAATGGGAGAATATAAACTTCATAAAATGACCTTTTCCAGGAAAGCATTCTTTAAAGTTTAAATAAATACAGAAAATGACAGAAAACTGAAAACAAGTATTCAGTAATGTCCCATCAGGACAGAAAACCAATAGGTTTTCTTCATACTCGGAATTTTGACGGCACATCTAATTCCAGTTAATATTATTTAAATGATAAAAACCCCGTTAAATGAATTTTCCTGGAGAAATGTTTCAAATAAAAGTTGTAGTTCCTTGTGAATCATGAATAAGGTACATTAGTTTATGAACAAAGGTGTGAATGGATACAGGAACCAATGCCGGTCAGGTTGGCAACATGATTTGATCGTAAAAATGTCGCCTGTATTTGGGAGCCACCGAATTTTCGGAAGGGTAGGCCTGAAGAAAATGGATGTGTGATTGTTTGAGTGAATGCTTTAGAGAATATGGAAATTAAAAATAGAGTACATATTGGAAATGGTGCAAATAAATATACTCGTATTAGCTCAATGTACAAACCTTAGCCATTAAACACCTTAAAAATAACCAAAAAAAATCAAGTTTAAAGAAAATCGTTGGGATCGTTTTCGTGAAAATCTCATAAAACTGAAAAAATCCATTCAGTAAGTGGGACCGATTCACACACACACAGACCAATTTCTAAAAACATCTTTTTCTGACTTATGAGACCTCAAAACGTATATTTCCGGTGAAAATTCGATATCGAAAATTTGACACGATTGCGATACTTCATCTTACTCAATGCGAAATACTCACACTACTTGTTCTTACTGCATTTATTGGAATTCTAATTGGGTTATTTTCTTTAATTCATCCTCATCATCGCCATCCCTAGCACTGCATCCTGGCTCCCTTTCTTTAATTATTTACTCTAATTATATTGACTCTAATTTATTTGCCAATAACGTCACTTGTAAATATAGGTAGCCCAGCACACAATACCCATGTTTATTGGGATATACAAGTATTGTATGTAACGCTACTTCCCACCCCTATCAAACTTTAAAATTAACTTAATGTGTTACAGTCCGCAGAATCTCTACCAAAATTGATTGTTTCAAATAAAAGTGATAAGTTGATCACTTCCAATTAGCACTTCAAGTATCGTTAGAGCCGTTATTCCGAGATAATTCCGAAATACTTGGAACTATCGCATATATATATATAAATTACGTTGTAATAAACCTATATAACCTCATAAAACTGCTGATCCCATCCTTTCCTATTTCCTATATATCATAATTTTCCCACAGCCTTCAGTTTGTATATGAAGTTTTAGCTGATGTTTATAATGTAATTCCTTTTTAAATGAATCATGTTTTAAATAAAAACGAAAAAGTTGAATCTAATAACGTAATTGGCGCAGTCGGTAGGGCCGATAAACATATTCCTTCGAAGATTAACACTCGCAATCGGATCCTGTTTGTTTGAATCATTATTAACGGTTGAAAAAGGAAAAATTACATCAGCGACATCAAGACTCCGGCGAATTAAACTCCTCAGAGCCAGCAACGCTAGTGCCCGGAAATCGTCGTAAGAATATTTCATAAAAAACAGCAACGGTGTAATGAAGATACCATTCGTACTCTACATACAGTGAGCAAAAAAAATTTGTAAAATTCATATTAATTTTATCGAAAGAACTATTATAATTTTTAAATTTTTTTGGGTTGGTTAAAAGAACTCAAACTTGAAGCTATTTTTATTAATATTTCAAACGAAAATATTTTTCTAGAAATCATATTAAGTAATTTTTATATTTTTTATTATTTTTATTTGTGTCAAAAAACTTAAACACTACAAGAACATTCCATATTCATATTGATATTTCATATTTACATCAATTACTTTCACAAATTTTAAGCTTCCAAAATGTCTAGTATCAGTTAAATTAAGGCATTCACGGATACCATCCCAAATTTTAATGGAAACCCAAAACAGTTATCCCATTTCATTAGCAGAGTAGAAGAAATTACCACACTGATAAATTCATGTGAGCCACTAGTTTCGGAACACTAAAGGCCCTATCATTCATCAATATAAAAGAGAAATTGATAGATAAAGCCGCGGAAGCTGCCCAAGACTTTCACTTTAATACCTGGGATCAATTAAAAGCATTCCTAATAACAAAATTTGCAAATAGGCAAACTGCCAACTGCATGCTGGACATAATGTACAAAACATGCAACTAACCTACAGAAATATTCGTATCAGAAATTATGGAATTATTCCATTTATATTCACAAAAATTAGCATTAGAAAATAGAAATGCCCGAATTATATACACTCAAAACGAAAAATCTGGTGTGAAACACTCACACAACTTTCTCTTACTCCAGTTCTCAAAATTATAATTGACAAATTTAATAGTTTGTGTACCAAATCAATTCAAACACGACGAAAACTGAAAAAACCGTTCATAAAAGCGCACTTCCGGTTAACTAATTCCTTGAAATCTGAATTTGGGCCATCTATTTATTTCTAATTAATTTTTTTTGGATGATAGAATTGTATAATCAACTGTGATACCATTTTAGAGGAAGCTGTAACCCCACCCCTCCCCCAAAAGTGCCCTTAATTGAATTTTCCCAGAGATATGTTTTGAATAAAAGATGTAGATCTTTGCATGTTTAGTTTATATAGGAAGTTTCAAGAAAATCGTCGAAGCTATTCTTGAGAAAATCGCGAAAAAGTGAAAAAATCATTTAGACAGAATTTTCTAATAAACTGAAATAGCAGTTAAGATGAAAACGTAACCCCACCCCCTCCCTCAGAAGTGCCTTTAAATGAATTTTCCTGGAGAAATGTTTCAAATAAAAGTTGCAGCTCTTTGTATGTTTTATATTTTATGATTTATATTTATGTTGTTATCTTATATATTAGCATAGGCTTTCTGCAATTTATCTTATCTTATTATTGTTAGTTCACCTTTTTAGTTACTGTTAGTTACTGTTATTGTTAGTTCATGTTATTAGAAAATTTTTTTGTATTAGTTTCTTCTCTTCAAGCAAGTGCAATTATTGATTGTTTATTGCATTTTATTATTATGTAAAATGGGCATTGCCCGTATATATATATATAAATAAATAAATAAATAAATAAATTATATCCCTTAAAGATCCCCTTAGGGACAATTTAGCAACACGTAACCCTCAAACACTAGACAGTCTCCTAAGGAACGATTTCCAGTATTAAAAGAACATTGTAACCCAATTCAAAAAATGAGAACGGAATATAAACCCACCAAATTTGTAGAACCCAAGCGTTATGAAACTCCCTCAAAGATCTTACTTCCCCACAGGACCAGTAAATCTTATTAAAAACCCAAGTCAACCAAACAAAGTATGGGACCAAATAATTACTTCACTAAAAATTCCACTAACCAACCGACAAGATGCAATGCGGAAGAAATATATAACACTGATGAAATATAAGACCACGACCTCAGATAACGGACAAGAACATAATTTGAACAACCATTTTTTAGAGCTGGACAGGAATCCAGAAGAGAAAACTTAGCCCCTAGCCATGAAATTTTAAATATTAACTATAATTCCAAACTTCCCTACGTTAAAATACAAAACTACAAAATATTACTAGACCCAGGCTCCTCGATAAATTTAATTCAGCCAGACTTTGTAAAAACACACTTACAAAGTGAACACGAACACGTTACACGTTACACACTTGCACCTTACAAAGACGAATAAGGAAAAATTTATATTCAACACGGCAACAGGAAAAAGTTACGGAGACGAATACATAAACTTAAGAATAAATAATAAATATTTTTGATTTTCACACAAACTTCAACCTTCTTTTGAGAATCCCCGCTCTAAAAGAGCAAAAAATGAAAATAGACTTTTTAGATGAAACAGTTTTCTACGACAACAAAATATGCAAACTAGAATACTTACAGAATAACAAAGAACGTTTTAATACAGATGCAAACAATCGACTTAATATTAGAACAGAATATTTATACGACAGTGAGAAAATAGCACTCAAAAAATTATCAAGAATTACAAAGATTTATTCGCACGTGACAACGAACAATTAACCCAAACCTCCACAATCAAGCATAAAATAAATCTCACGGACAATCCCCAATATATACAAGAAATTACCGACTCCCGGAAGCGTTTAACAAGGACGTAGACGAACACATCGTGAGACTATTAAAAAATGAAATAATAAAAGACAGCTACTCCCCTTGGCCATCCTCTATATGGATTGTATAAAAAAAAAACTGACGCATCTGGCAAACGGAAAATTGACTAGTAATCGACTACAGAAAGTTAAACTCACGAACAATCGACGACAAATTCCCTATCCCAAATATTACTGAGATACTAAACAAATTAGGAAAATCCATTTATTTCACGACTTTGGATCTCACTTCTGGATTTCACAGATTGAAATAGACGAAAAAGGCATAGAAAAACAGCATTTTCGATACATCACGGACATTTCGAGTTCGTTCGTTAAACTTTCGGTTTAAAGAACGGTCCTAGCACATTTCAGAGGCTTATGAATAACGCCCTAGCAGAGTACATAAATAAAATCTGTTTGGTATACCTAGATGGCATAATAATACTTGGGACATTACTACAAGAATACCAGACAACATACTTAAAATACTTAAAAAACTCCGGGAACCTAATTTGAAAATACAAATGGACAAATCAGAATTTTTCCGAAAGGAAGTAGCATATTTAGGCCATATCATCTCCGAAAATGGAATTAAACTCAATCCGGACAAACTGAAAGTAATTCAAGACTTCCCTATTTAAAAAACCAGCAAACAGATTAAAAGTTTCCTAGGACTTATCGGCTACTGCAGAAGATTCATGAAGGACTTTGCTCATATTACAAAACGAATGGCAAAATGTTTAAAAAAGAACGGCATAATAAACACTAACGACCCCGAATACTTGGAAATGCTTCAACACTTGCAAAAACTTACTGATGTACGAGCCTGTACTAAAATATCCGGACTTTGCGAAGGAGATTATTTTAACCACCGACGCTCTAGCAACGTAGCAATAGGAGCATTTCTCAGCCAAAAACATGACAACTCCAGACTTACCAATAGCTTACACCAGCCGCACCCTTAATGAAACTGAAACTCATCTGTCCACAATAAAAAAATAATTACTAGCAATTGTATGGGTTACAAAATATTTCAGACCGTATTTATATGGTAGGAAATTAAAATTTTTTTGTGACCACCGCCCTCTCCAATGGCTGTACTCCCTAAAAGAACCAAACTTCAAACTGTTAAGTTAGAAGAATTTGATTAAGACATTTCTTATAAACAGGGTGCAGAAACTGAAGAAGCAGACGCACTATCGCTGATAGAAATAAATATGAATGAAGTAGATAACGAAGACAGTGATAAAATTATAGACCAACTGGTACAAAAATTCTATCCGAGAACCCTGACTTAAATGAAACACCAATGGAACATGAAAATTCCCAACGAGGCATAGAAAAAGAATCTGTCACAGAGAATAACCTGGCAACAACAGCGCTATAGAAATCATTGACGAAAACGAAGACAATGACGCAACTGTCCATTCCACCATCCTAGCCAATACGACATTGAAATACCTATCATTAAAGGACCAGTAAATTTTAGTAATCTTCAAATAATCCTCTCCCTAGTTAAATACCATCCAAAACCCAATAAATTATTAAAGCTATTTAATTTTAAAGTCAGAATAATCGCAGAAATATCAGAAAACAAATTTGAAGAAGACATACTGAAATTAATCAAAGAGTATATCAAACCCAAAACGAATATGGTTTATATTTCGAAAATGATTTTTCTGAACCTTTTAGATCAGTAGTTAGAAAATATTTCGGCGAGTCAGACTAATGTTCACAAGATTTACCCAAAACTATTAGATATACTAGGCGATCGAGAGACAAAGGAAATCATAGACAACTATCATATAGGCAAAACCAACTACAGAGGTATTGAAGGAGGAAACGTTCAACAAAATACAAACAACATACTATTGGCCAAAAATGAGACGATCAATACAAGAATGCATCTAAGTGTGAAATTTGTCTTAGAACAAAGTACGACAGAACGCCTATAAGACCCAAATCTCACATCTACAGCAACTAGACCACTGGAAATTATACATATTGATAGTGTAACCTTAGACGGCATCAAATTTTCTACAATTATCGACTCTTTTTCCAAATTCGCTCAAGTTTACAAACTAACTACAGGTCAAGGTATAACAATAGCTAACAGACTAATAGAGTTCTTTACACACTATGGACTACCAAAGAAATTAATATCAGACAACGGTTTAGAATTTAATAACTCCGTAATAAAAGAACTGTTGGACCTTCATAAAACCAACCTACATTTCATAAGCTCACAACATCCGGAGTCAAATGGAATGGCCGAGAGATTTCACTCAACTCTCATAGAGCACATAAGAATTTTAAACAACAGGGATGAATTCAAAGACGACAATGTGGAGAGTAAAGTAAAATACGCGTTACTAGCATACAGTAACAGCATACACTCAGTTACCAAACTTACACCTTTTGAGATACTACATGGTCACTTAGAGACAGAACCAGTTTTAGAAATGGACATCGAAAAACAATTAATAAATGACTACATAAATAAACACAAAGACAAAACAAAACTTTTATATGAACGGATTAGAGCGAGAATTGACTCAAATAAGGAAAAGGTATTAGACAGCAGAAACAAATACAGGGAAGATCCACCTGAAATATTCGTGAAAAATAGACAAAAAATGAATAAAACAAAAAGCAAATATAATAAAGAGACAGTTACTTCACTAGACCCAAAACTTAAAACACTTATAATTAGCCCGAGACACTTTAACAATCGCGAGGAATTTGTCCAATATCAAACGACCAAGGCAACTTAGATCAGACAAATCTAAACCTAAGGATCCTGTTTCAGGGCCTTCTTCTTCTTCCCTATGACAGTACGACATTTAGAGATTCGGAACATAACTCATAACTCAGGAATCTTACCATTACTGATGGGACAAGCCAAATTACAGACGAGCACTCACATCTTTGTATATTATTATGAAATAGAGCCTTTATTGAAGCAACTGCATGACACAAATCATTATTATTTAAATTTATTTAATATATTTAATGTAAGTGATCTTTATAAAAATGAAATAAAGAATATAAACCAAAGTAAAATTATAAGAAACTATGGTAAATTAATCAATCATACAAAAAATGTAATCTATGAAAAATTAGAGATAATATCTATAAGAAATAATAAAAAGAATAATAAAAAAAATAATGTAAAATATAAAAATAATGTAAATAATAATATATTATTATATGTTAATAATAAGAAGTAAAAGAGGTATTACTAATGGTTTAGGAAGCATAATAAAAAGCATAAGCGGTAACTTAGACGCTTATGACGGAGAGAATTATGATAAAATTCTAGAGGAATTAAAATTTAATCAAAGAAATTTACAAAATCAAATACAACATCATTACTCTATAAATGTAGGCACAATGAAAGAATTTAATAAAACGTTAGAAACAATTAACGAAAATAACGTTGAAATAAATGAGAAATTATTGTTATTAAATGACGGTTTGCATGAAGTTTACGTCACACGTTTAATGTCATAACTGACATTTTAAATCATGTAGAAATATTATATACGAGTAACATGACATTTTGTAAACTCAAAACATTTCATCCAAGCATTATTTCAACTTATGAATTATTTTCAGAATTAAAAAACATGGTACATTATTATGATGACCCATTGAAATTAAATATGAAAACATGTTTGACATTATAAAATTGTTAGATATTGATTGTGAAATTAGTCATAAAAATGAAATTATTTATTTCATCCATTTACCTATTGTAAAGAAAGAGTATTTTCAATTGTATTTAAGAGTATTCCATCTCATCGATTCAATCTTATGACAGTACTGCCAACCACAAGATTCCTTCTAAAATCAGCAGTCAAAAATTGAAAGTTTACGAACAATGTGTAATATCAAACTACCCTTTGGGTACCTGTGCTCTTCTCACATACTTGTATACCAGTCAACTCAGTGCGAGGAAGAAATCTTAGGAACAACGTCTTCCAGCTAGTTCATTTCACTCAACATCAGAGGCAGCCAAGTGATATGAGTCGAAGATATAAATCAATATTTGGCAGTCTTCCCTAATACAGAAACATTAACCCTACAAAAAGGAACCGAAATGGAGCAAAAAACACTCCGAGGAATATATCTTTTAAAGCCAAACGAAGACACAATCATCTTCAAAGGCAAGAGGCTGCAACATCAGTCGAAATCATTCGGTCACCCGATACTGTTAAGTGACCTGGGACCTATTCCAAGGAAGGACCAAGTACCAAAATTTTCAGTAAACATCAGGCATTTGGACTTAGCAACTTTGATTGTAGTGGCCCCAATCTATAAGAATTCATTTATTTCAAATCAATTTAATACTTGGAGCATCTTGCTGATCTCACCCATGGCCTCTTCATCTGCTACAAGATGACAAGAAGAAAGAATCCTTAGGAGTCAACAACCACTGACTTCGCACTTCCGGGGAAGTCCATTCTAGGGGTGGAGGAATTACGTTGGAATAAACCTGTAAAAACTACAGACGTTTACCTCATAAAACTACTGATCCCATCCTATCCCATTTCCTATATAATATCATAATTTTCCCACAGCCTTCAGTCTTGTATATGTTGTTTTAGCTGATGTTATAGTGTAATTCCTTTTTAAATAAATTATATTTTTTTTAAAACGGAACTTTTGAATCTAATAAGGTAATATATATATATATATATTATATAATATATAATAATAAGGTAATATAATATATTATATACTACTTGATAGAATCGTAAACTGATTGAAATAGCACTTTACAGAGTAAACTTTAAAGTTGCAGCTTCAGACAAATGGTTTAAATAAAATTGATAGGCCTTTAGGTGCAGCCAATCTGGGAAATTTTAAGAAAATCTTATAATGTAATTTAAACTGCAATCATGTAATAATAATCATTGTAAAGTCCCAATCCCGTTTGGACACAATCGCAATGGTTGCAATGATTAGTATGCCTATACAAAATATTAAATTTGAGTATTATAGGATACGTTTATACGTATTCTGTGGTATTTTGTTTACACATTCGGTAGAAACATTTCTTTATTTGTGCGTATTCAGTATATGTAAACTAGTAATTCTGGTGAAAGCTCAATTAGTAGATCTGGGCACATTATTTTGCAATAACAGATAGTTGCAGTATTGTTCGGCATGGATGGAAATATATAGAGGAAGTGACCGTTTGGTGGAGACGGTTAGGTTACACTGTTACCTTGACATCAGTGAGTAGCTCTCTCTCTGTAAGTGGCGTATTAAAGTGTATTGTTTAGATCAGTTATTGCGGTCATTGTGGTCAACTGTTGTTTAACACAATCAGATATCTGCATGTCAATCCTTCCAAAACACTCCCTTGGACCTTACTTTTCAAAAATAAAATAAAAACAAAAGAAATCAAATTCATTCCTTAAAACTATACTGTCTCTTTATTCCTTATTTTCCACTTACTCCCTCAATTTTGTCACCCATTACATCTTCTTTTTAAGACAAACAAAATAATTTTTATTTTAGACCTTCAATAAATGGACAAACCAAACAGCCAATTTTCACTAGTTTTCCATGGCCAATTTTACCTGTCTGTGCTATGCAAACGTCATCATTGTGTTGATAGTTTTGACACATGCTGTATTACTCTATCGATATTGTCTCCAAACTATATCGTTCACAATTGTAATCGGCTAGCGTATTCTTCGGTTTTTGAAGTTGCCTCTTTTCATTTGATTTTTTTCAGTGAAGTTAATTTTTCCAGAGTGGGCCGACACAAAAGGAAATCATGGGAATAATAATGTTATTGTTTAAAAAAAAGTGAAATTCAAAGATATTCTACATCTGTTTATTGTCATGGTTTCTAATCTAAAAGGTGTCTTTTTTGCTTTCTTCTTCTTCTCCTTCTTTTACTTTCCCCTACTGTTACAGGAACATCGTGTCAAATTTCCGCAATTGAATTTTACCAGAAAGGAAATCATGGGAAATGCATAGTTTTACGTCCCCTGAGTACAAAAAAAAAGTTTTTAGTAGTTAATGATCTTGCGTGAGTTTAAAATATCCGGAAGAAGTAATGTCGCTCAGTCTTTTTAATATTCCATTTAGGTGCTGACCGCCATTGTTCTGGGAGAACTGCAACGTTTCAGCTTTCCTGTACATGCAACTGTACAGAGTTCAGGAACTATTACTTATATTTATTAAGTTTGCACGGGAATGCATTGATGAAATTCCCAGTTTTGAAGAAAACGATATCCAATAGCTTTCTGAATTTTCTCAAAAATGGATCCACCGATTTTATTTAAACTTTAAGACACAAGTTTCTGGGAATGTTCGAGAGAATTGTATCAAAGTTTATAAGTTTTATGCGCAAATTTATCAGTTTCAAAATTCAAGCACTTAAAAACACTAAGTGTAACTTCAAGTAAACATTGAACCATGCTTACGACCGCTTACTTTATAGAGGTAAATTCTGCAGCAAAATTAGTAGCCTTGATGCCATCATTGAAAAGTCCTTGAAAAGTAAAAATGCCACAACGAGACTGTTTGGGTGAGCTGTCGCTGAGCCATTCACACTGTATTTTTAAGTTTGGGCGGCCAATATTAAGTCTGTTGGAATGAGATGGACCTCACGTGCCATAAAACTCTAGTGTGAATCATTCAGTCCACTTTACCTTACTGCAATTATTATATTTCGAATTTGACAAATTGTCTTTAAAGTTGCAACGTTTATATCTGTAATAACGGTGGGAGGATTCGAGAGTGCCTTCTGTCTCAACCCTTAACAAGCTTGTAATGGCAGTTTAAATATAAGCCTAACTACAACGTCGCCGAGTACACACCAAAAAATATTTTTTCTGCAACGTTAAATAATGTGACGATTATTACACTAAATTTAGTGAAGAAAGTTCAACTTCCACACACAAATGAGTTACAACGACTTTCTGTCACTAGTGTATAAAAGTAACATTATTCAACTCTAATAAGCCAAACATCTGGCTCTCATTATTCAAACATCTGGCGGCAATACGCGAAAACAAATCCCAGATACAGTTGTTTGAGGTAATACCAAACGGAACAGGTTAAAGAAACTGGGAGTATTTGACTTGAATTAAAATACATTCAGAACCAATTTAATACGATTGCGAAAAAAATGTAATATTTAATTTTTGAGGAAAGTACTTTACAGCTCTCGTTCAGTTTACATTGGAATGTGTAAAAGTAGCCCTTTTCTCTCTTGTCAAATAAATAACTATTGATGGGAAAAATGTTTGCAATTAAACTGATTAGTGTTATATCTGTGCCGTACTCCAGTTTTAAAGAAAATCGTTAGAGCACTTTCTGAAAAAATCCTAAAATCTCAGAAAAATCTATTTCTTTTAACCTATTTCTTCCGGTTTTTCAAATTTGAAAATCTAGCGATGCTTTCAATGTATCTTAACAGTCCTTAATGAGTTGTAAACAGTAGCAGCGTTTTAGAGAGGAACTTGTTCCCAGAACACCCCCAAAAATTAGAAAGTTGATTGACATAAACGTGGTGGGGATCTATATGTGTCTGGCTTGTATACGAAGTTTAAAGAAAATTATTTCTAAAAGGATTTCGAGAAAACCGCCAGCTGTCAGAAAATAAAATCATATTAAAGTAACACCTCCACAGATGGCTGTTGTCCGGAAGCTTAGTGTCAAATTTGGTGAGATCTAAACTGAATATCAAATTTGAATTTGGTGCGGCGATTTTTCGTTTTAAATATACACATATACATGCTCACTTATGTATATAAAAACAATTTACTAAAAAGATTTGATTTTGTACATACGGGATTTCAGAATAAGTATTTCCGGTCGGAAAAACTCAATTTCGAAAATTTGACTCGATCGCAATACATCCTCTTACTAGGAGTAAGAGAATGAAAAACATCATTCCTGAATTATTAGTATAATTGTAACTGATAGAAATATTACTGCAAGGACGCAAGATTTTCAACTTTATTTATGAGTAATACGAGTAACTTAAGGCGTTAGAACGACGTAGCAGACTTGCTAGTACTCTAATGAACACTATTAAATACTCTTTTCCGTAACTGATTGATCGGTTAATCTTCCTGATTTGTTGAAAACTGATTGAAGATTGTTTAAATACTTTGCTTGGTTACTGACAATATCTCCCTTATTATTCGGTTTGGGTTACCTCTTTCTACACGGGTGGCGTGTAGAGAGAGGGTAGTTTAGCTTGTACTAGTGAAGTCTGATTTGCTTTTGGTGTATCCACCAGACTCGCAATCTGGTGAATCAGAAGAATCTGTCTTTTAAAGAAATGAAGAGAAAATGCGATCTGGAGACACCCACAAAACAACCCTTCTTTAAGGTTGTTCATTCAATTTACTACTTCTTTCTGCACACAGTTAATACATTAATTTGCTAGCCGCAAGTAGCGAAAAAATCGTGGTAACTCAAGAGAAAGTAAATATGTTGACTCTGTGTTCTGCCCATATTGCGCTCAATCAAATAATCTGAACAAATCGATTTTCTTTTAAAAATAAACTCGAAATATTTACATACAAGATGGCCGTCGTTGGAACACTAGTATCGAGATGTACAGATTGTTTGTTGTTTTTAGTCCGTTATTAAAATAGTATTGGTCAGTGGTTACTAGATATATAAAGCAATATATTGTATTATTGTTGTGGCCAAGGTGGTATATCTAGCGGTTATTACAGTTATTGGTAAACTTTGGTGGTCAAAGAAATATTGTTGTTGTTGCTGCACGGTGGACATACCATACTTACTCACCATGAAATCTTTATGTTACTACCTCCATATATATATATATAATATAATTTGTCTATGCACCTCTATAGATTCTCTTCTCACGCGATTAATGTAACCGTACTATGTCACACAGTTTTTCATTTAACTTCCCTGGGGAAGTAAAACTGTCTTCTATTGAGATCTGTATTCCTCTAAATTTCCATTTCAGATTGTCTCCCCAGAACATAATTATATTATGCTCAGTCGTGGTAATTGCTTGACATTTCTTGTACTTTCTCTAAAATTCGGTCGTCTCAAATTTTCAAAATTGAGTATTCAGCGTAAAATATATATGTTTCAAGATCCGCCGAGGACAAAATAAAATGTTTTTAGCAAATTGTGTCAAAAATAAAAAAATCGAACGAAGCGCGAACTTAAAATTTTGTTTAGAACTTCACTGCATCCGTCAGATAGGTTTACGTCAACCGGACGTGCGACTGTACTGAATTTTTTTTAAAAAATGTTCACGATTTTCACGTAAAACACTCCAACAATTTCCTTTAAACTTTGCAAACTAACTACACACTAATAAAGACCAATCAGTTTTATACGAAATGTTTTTCCAAGAATTTTAGGAGAGCTCTAGGGGAGTTCCAAGTTTAAATTTCCTCTAAGTATCGCTTCGGTTCGACAGTTCGGTTTTACCACCTATATAATGTGAGGGTCTCAAAAAAAAGCAGCATTGGAAGAATTCCAAATATGAAGAAAAAAATCGGTTGATCGAAGTGCAACTTTAAACAGAATGGTTTCTGGGTTTTGGGGATTTTCTCAAATAGGCCACATCGGATTTTTTTAAACTTGGAATGCTTGCTGCAGAAATATAGAAATATCACTTTAATTGGAAATGTTTTTTTAATAAAGATTGTAAAACATAAATTATATGACCAGTAAAGCTTTCATGCAATATAGCCACATTCATCTAGCCAATCACAAACCTATGTCCACCTTCAAAAGATCAATTATTCCAGGAAAAGGTTTGAAATGAAGGTGATAGGCATTCAGGTATGTATGATCTTTTAGGTTTCTGCGGCCATTTTCATGAAAAATACTTCCGGCTTGAAACCGCCTCGGCTTGCTAGAAACCGACGTTTCGCCCATATTGCAATGATATTCTTCGGGGTAGTTACATTTTGCTCTATTAGCTTTCACATTCACAGACGATTCGCTAACAATTTGTTTTCATAGTCGAAGCCCCAAAAAACATGTATTTCCGGCGAAAACTCAAAATTTCGAAAATTTGACACGATCGCAATACTTGCCGTGACTAGCAGTGAGAGAAAGTAGAAAAGATTCGTTTAAAGTGGTCAGATAAATCAATGGTGGGAGCAACAAATCATGATCAAGGACACGCTGGTACAATGCAATGCAGTTGACGTAAATCTACATTATATAACAACATATTACAATATAGCAATAAGGTTATGAATGAAACAAGCGGAGGAATATTGTACGTACTATAATAATACTAGAATGTAGGTCGGGGCGAACTTCCTGTAGAGAGAACACCAGATCTGAAATCTCACCTCTCCTTGAACTTAACACTTGTTACTTCACACCTAACATACACTCATGTAGTATAAGGCAAATAATTCGTTTACTTTCACCTACTAGAGTTTTTGCATCAACTATTATTTTTTTAAATGCATTTTCACTACGTCATTCACCTGCTACAGGAAGAAGATTGAGATCGTGGCCTATATTCAAAATTGAGTTCTCAGAAGAGATCAGTTTTCCATATGAGGTCCCTGATTAGACAAGATTCACACGACTTGTACTCCTGTCTGCGTAGGAACCTATCCTCCCTCCCCCCCCACCACCTTAATGTCACCACTAAATGAGTAAAATTTGAAGTTTATAGAAAATTTATGATTTTAAGTATAATTAATTGTATTTATAGCATTAAGTGCATGTTTCACTACAGATTTGTTTGAATACGATAGTACAACTTCCTCTTTAATATAAACAATCGTGCTGAATTTGTTTTCTGGAATTCTCTTCGAAATAATGTACAGAAATAAGGACAAAGATTATTATAGAGAGATTATATTATATTAACTTTATATTTTATATTCAATTTATTTCATTTCTTCTCTTTATACATTTCAAGAGAGAGAGGGATCTCATTACGAGATTTAACGGTGACTGGCAATATAGCGTTAACCTTGGAAAAATAGATTCGACAAATACCGTGATGTTCTCCGTGACGAATTTCTTGTGCTCACCGCTGCGCTGGTCTCAACGTGAGGACGGCACAACCGCATCATCCAGTTTCAGTTAACCTATTATTATTATTATTCTATTGCTTTAAATTATAACTGTTATATTCTATTCTACTATTTCAGATGTCTTGATAATTTTATTTTGTTTCTCCCAGTTTATAACAGCTTTATTGTTTCTTATCATTTATAGCAGCTGTTTTATTAATTCAGATTGTTTTGTTTAAATTATTATTATAAAAAATTATAAATATATCATTGACGATTTCTATTGATAGAAAATTTTAAAGAATGGTTAACAGCTACATTGCAATAATTAATTACATGTTCATTAAATCTGTTTAAGAATTTTACCAAGTTAAATAGGGCCAGCGATTGAGATAATTCTTTTCGGCATCAAAATGATGCTTGTACAAAGCGCTGGATCGATTATCGTTCAAACAAAAAGAAAATAATAAATCGGGAAAGTCCAGTGTTTCCCTTAATTTTTTTTCCCTCCTGGAGCCTCTACAGCTCACTGTCCGGTGAATGACAGTGTTGTGTAATGAGAGAACACTGGCCGGAGGCCTCCAGTGCATTGTCCGAAGATAGACAGTGTTGTCTGTCGCGAGAGAACACTGGCCGGAGGCCGCCACTGCACTGGGAAGACTCCGGGCGCCAATGAACATAGATGTTGGTGCGCCTTAATTAAAAAAAAATAAGGTGGGAAAATTGAATAAGGGGAGCAACAACAGAAATAGTTGATTTTTACCGTACATACATTGAAGTCGAATGAAGGAATGGTTAATGTCTGGTGTGAAACACTCACAACATTCTCCTATTGTTATTAATACAATTATAATATTATACAAGGACTAATTTTGTTTCTACTTCAAATTTTACTCGTTTTTCCTGACATAAATATAGTGATGATGGGGGGGGGGGAGTTACAACCCAGGCAATAGTGATTGCATTGTAAACCAATAAATTGAACTAACCTCATATAATATTCCGCACAAGTTCCGCAGTAGGTACTGCTTACCTAAACTGATTTTCTTTCGGAAAAAATTTGCAAATAGCAGTGAATGATGTTTGTATCTATACAGTTAGTATTCCAAGTTTAAAGGAAATCCTTATAATCGAGAAAATTTCAAAAAAGTCAAAAACCTTTTTGTAAGCGACACTTCCTGTTAAATTTGGAATTCTAGCAATGATTCTATATTACTATTATATATGTGGTAGAAGCAAACATTGTATTGAACCCAAAAATCTATTTTCCCGGGAAAATGTTTCATAAAAAAGTGAGAAGTATTGACGTGTGTGTATAGTGTATGTGTAGTGTGTGTGTAGTGTATGTGTAGTCTGTGTATAGTGTATGTGTAGTGTATGTGTATAGTGTGTGTGTAGTGTGTGTATAGTGTATGTGTAGTGTGTGTGTAGTGTATGTGTAGTCTGTGTATAGTGTATGTGTAGTGTATGTGTATAGTGTGTGTGTAGTGTGTGTATAGTGTATGTGTAGTGTGTGTGTAGTGTATGTGTAGTCTGTGTATAGTGTATGTGTAGTGTATGTGGTAGTGTGATGTGTAGTGTTTGTGTATTGTATGTGTACGTTTGTGTTAGTGTCTGTGTAGTGTATGTGTAGTGTTTGTGTAGTGTATGTGTAGTGTGTGTGTAGTGTGTGTGTCGTGTATGGATTGTGTGTGTAGTGTATGTGTATGTATGTGTATGTGTGTGTAGTGTATTTAGTCTGTGTACGTGGTTTGTATGTAAAGATGTGTATCTGGTTGTGTGTATAGTGTATGTTTATGTAGTGTAGTGTGGTGTGTGTGTGTTATAGTGTATGTGGTGAGGTGTGTGTTTGTGTATGTGTAGTGTGTGTGTGTGTCTGTGTATTGTGTGGTGTAGTGTTGTGTGTAGTGTAATGTGTAGTGTGTGTATCGTGTATTGTCTCGTTGTGTGTGGAGTGTATGATAAGGGGGTGGTGTAGTTGGTGCGTATAGTGTATGTGTATGTCTGTGTATAAGTGTGTGTGTAGTATATGTTCAGTGTGTGTATAGTATTATGTGTAGTGTGTGTAGTGTATCGGGATAAGTGTGTGTGTATCGATGTGTCGTGTGTGTATCGTGTCTGTTCGTGTACATGGTGTATCGTGTGGTGGGTAGTGTATGTAGGGTCTGTGTCGTAGTTTTGGGGGGTTGGTGTAGTGTATCGTGTAGTGTTGTATAAGTGATATTTGTCTAGTGTGTGTGTATGTATGTGTCGTGGTCTGTGTCGTGGTGTGTGTAGAGTGTAGTGATATGTAGTGTAGTGCGTATAGTGTATTGTAGAGGTGTGGGGTAGTGTAGGTGTAGGGTATGTGTGTGTGTGTGTAGTGTATTGTAGGGGGTATTGTAGTGTGTGTGTAGTATATGTGTAGTGTGTGTATAGTGTATGTGTAGTGTATGTGTATAGTGTGTGTGTAGTGTATGTGTAGGGTATGTGTAGTGTATGTGTAGTGTGTGTATAGTGTATGAAGTTTAAAGAAAATTGTTAAAGCCATTTCCGGGAAAATCGCGAAAACAAATATTTAAAAAATCTTCCTTTTCATACTTCCGTTTGATGGATTTTTTGTAAACGGAATATCAAGTTGCGAAATACGTGCATTTATGAGGTATATTGTTCACACACACATACACACAACACACATGCAGAGTATTCGCTAAAAAACATTTCTTCATACTCAGGTGACATCAAAACATGTGTTCGCGGTGAAAACTAAATTTTGTAAATTTGCCATAATCGCAATACTTGCTTTTATATACCTCAAACAGGTATATATATTAGAGGCAATATACCTATACCTCTATATATATACCTGTACCTCTATATATATACCTGTACCTCTATATATACCTATACCTCTATATGTACCTATACCTCTATACTAACTCTTAGAGGGAGTAAACAGTGATTTACCCAGTAAAGCAGATAATTTACATACATATTCCAATTTCCTAGATATTTTATTTAACAAGATCGTGAGGTAGCTAGGATGTTAAATATTTTTCTTAAAGTGGCATTTCAAAGTCCTGTTTAGTCATTCACGTATTCCATGTAAAGATTGATTATGTGTTGGGAAAGTTAGAATTCGTCTATAAGAAAATGTATCAGATGTTATTGAGTGTGATGATGCAGTAGTTTAAAAAGAATAACAGTTTCCCAGACTGTTTTCTTTCATCTGCTGGTGTATTATGATAAAATTCAGTGTTTATTTTGGCAGTAGAGAAATGTTTAGTTAAAGACTACTAAAAATACTTTTAGTAAGTGTGGGAGATCTTCTTTTTTTATATATATAGTTTTGTGTGCAGTAGAAAGGAGCCCGGTTGCGTTGAAGTCGGTTACTTGTTAATTTTGACTAGTGTATGTTTACCGAGTGAACAGCACGCTATACTACCGGCTATTCTACTTTACTGCAAGCCACTGTATACATACACCGCACTCTTCTCGAAATCCAAACCACTAATCAACAAGTGGCGGCCAGTCTACTAGGGGCTCAAACTCTTCGCCCTCTTTCCATTTGTGTTTTTGGAATCTTGCATGGTGGTCTATGCACTTGACAAATAAGTACTTCCTAAAACTCCCCTACGCAGAGGCTTCTTTTTTCTATTCTTATTAACTTAGTTGTACATCGCTTTAAAAACAACTTTCCTTATCACTCGCACAACAGCGTTAACGATATCATACTTCCTATCTCTATCACAGGACAATGCCTCCCATGTTTGGATTGTGCATCTGACACGCTCCATGCTGCACTCTAGCGCTCTAACTAGTCGTGCCCAATTCCGCAGAGAGATTTTCGTAAAAATTATTTCGAGTTCAAATCAGTCTTTAAATAGTGTTCAGGTTAACCATTATAGGTGTTGAACCACTGGTGAACTAGTCACAAGAAGCCCATAACTACTATTCAACGTGTCAACGAGTCAACTGAAACTGAAAAAAAAAACCAATTCAATAAAACAATATTTCATCCGGTTGCATGAATTTCGGCCAAAACCTTCGTGACAGATGCGATGAATATGAAGTGAAGAATATCTGGTAATGTATATGGCAGCTAACTGCCTCTTCTAACATATGTCGTTCGCAGTAGTTAGACATAGATGCTCTCTTACAGAACAAGCGAGTACTTTACTTGTGTTCTCCAATATTCGATTATGACAACTTTATTTCAGCAAGAGTAACAACAAAAAATTGAAAATTACTAATTTTAAGTACTACGGATAAAAGTAAACATCCGTAAAGGTGCGAACATAATTTAGAAAGAATCACATAGACACACTGGCGCATACACACACACTCATGCACATACATCTGAAAAAATAAAGTCTAACAAAACAACTATCTGGTGTGCTTGAAAATTAAACTCAACAGATCTTCTCAAGTTGTAGTTAGCAGAGGCAGTTGAAATAGAAGAAGTAGAGCAAGTCAAGTCTCTCAGAAGAAGTGTTGCGCTCTCAAGTCAGTTATTATTACAGCCGATCAGTCTTGGAGTTCAGAAGTGCATGTGCGTGTCTGAAGGCCATACACTGGTCGTGGGGAATTGAGTTTGCCTAAATAATAATTAGTACGCTCTTTGCAAAATATATGTTATTTGTTTATGTTTTGTTTTTTTCACTTAAATATAATGTTTTTGATAAAGATTAGTTTGGAAGAAGATGGTTTCTGTAGCAGCTTCTTCCACCTGATCTTGATTTTGTGTGTGTGTGTGCGCGCGCGCACTAGTGCATGTGCTAGTGTGTGTGTGTGTGTGTGTGTGTGTGTGTATGTGTGTAGTATGTGTTCTAGTTTGTAGAGTGCAAAGGTTAGTTGATTTAGCCTATTTAATTATCTTTCCTTCAAGTGCCCACATATTATAAATAATCAGCAGCAATCGCTTTCTCAAAATAATAAACTAAGTTGTGACCATGCTGTAAGAACCAGTAGCAGGATTCTAATTTTATAACCTCTAAAACACCTCTATAATAATAACATACCTGGCAAACACTTACAAGTGGTGGGACGTTGGCAGTGTATTGTAGCAGTAGAGTTTTAATATGCTGTCAATAATTACGTAATTGAGTAATTAATATGCATAAATTGTCAAAAATTTATTTCCATAACATAAAGTATCATAATTTAACCAAAAATCATCAATAGCATTATCATATTTGTAATGCAGGTCATCAAGATATATATATCTGATTCAATACAGGAGCAGTGAATTTAGATCGTATTTTTGAACTAATCTGGACATCCTCGTTGGCTGACTCCCTGGACTCGATACTGGAGTTGATTCAATTTATTACGTTCCGGGATGAACGAATGAATCATATCACTGAATCTAGCCAATAGAGATGCTTGGAACCGAGGCCGATTCTGCGGGCTCGTACCATGGAACGAATCATGTATACTTGATGTTTTAAATATTCTATAAAGTTTATTTAAAAATGATAATAAAATAATAATATTAAAAAAAATTATAATCATTTCAAAAAGTGATATAATAAATGAATCACATAACGCAAAGTTTTATTGTACGAAAGGTGTGCGACAGGCGAAAGATAGGTAAGCAAGGGGAGGCTAACAATGTCAAATTTTGTGTTTGGAGCTATTTAAAAATTATATTTGATTACTTGTATGGTTTTCTACATTTCATTTATGTGTTTAATTATGAAATGTATAATGTTTTATGTAATTAGTTTGTTTAAATCCCACGTTTGATGTGTACCCTAATATTAAACTGTTCATATAATTCAATTATAAAAAATTAAAAACAAAAATAATTATAGTTACTAATTATTAATTTACTGTTTTTTTTTTGTGTAAAAGAAAGAAATTGATGATGTTCATTTCGTGTCACCTAGCCGTCGAACGACTTCTTGGAATCTGATGAATGAATCTGATGAAGCTGATTCGAAGCCAATATATCCGAAAGCAAACTCGTTTTGCCCAGTTGACTCACTACTCAATTGCAGTAAGACAAAGTCGTGTTTGAGTGTTTCACAGCAGATTGTTTAGACATCCTGACAGCGGTGAGGATAGCCTGGCAGCTAGTGCGCATGTCCGCCAGAATGCTGGCTCTTGCCGCCCTGGCAGGTGTCAGTCTCTATAACGGTAATAGTACTTGGTATTACTCCTACTATGTTTTTATTGTGGTCATCTCACTTTATGACTGGCCTTCTCTTTCTCTCCCGCCGGCAGTCTAGGGTCGCTAAGAAATGTTAATTATTTATGATAACTAATTAAATCAATCCTTGAATAGGTCGTCAATATTTTAATAGTCATCTATTGATATGACAGTTCTTATAACATTTAATGTAATTAAAATTAACGTTTTATCAAATTCCTTTCCACAGAAATCTTCTGTGAAGCAGCCTGCCTTCTGTTCTACGCAAAGCGGCAACGAGTTCTTTAAAAATAGGATGTGAATTCTATCTGATTTTGTTCGTTTTTCCCAATAAAAAACATAGCTGCAAGATATTCCCTGTCCCATACTTGGATAATTTATACATCTTTACTATAACACAATTAGAAACCACAAATTCATTTACGATAACAATACTATTTAAGTTTTCTAATTTCTGAATGTGATTGGCATTTACCCAAAATGAAAGACGTCCTCTTGATCAATATTACAAATAGATTGGACATCAAATTTAATTATAGTGTTCCCAACACTGTTTGAAATTATATTTACTAGCTAAACTCACCAGGGATAGCAATTTAATATATTTTAAGGGAACGTTAAGGTATAAATAAGACTGGCATAAATGTTCCTTAGGTGATAATATTTTATATAATTATTATTATTCTGCTCTGTTGTAATCCAATTGGAATTTATTAGTTCTGTATTTTCCTAGCATTAAGGAACAATCAGACTTATGATTGAAAGTTACATCTTGAAGATCAGGAATAAATTTCTCAATTATAGAAAACAATTATATTTGGGATTTTATCCGTCGTAGCATGCATATTTTCTATGTTCCTGACCATTTTCGGATTCTCATCCATCAAGTTCGTGTATGCACTACTGTTTTGATTGTATGCAACAAGTTATAAGGTAATGTTTGGGTGAGTTTAATAACAAAAATTGAATGATTATAAATTATGATTAGACATTAGAAAGTTATCCAGCATGCGCACCAATCCAAATATTTAAGAGTAATTTTTAGTATTATTTTTAAGTGATCATTTGAAATTGTTTTAATAATGATAAACAAATTTTGGTAAGCCGGGTTTCATATTCATTTGATCAATTTTTGTATGTACTCTTTTGTAAAGTTGGTAGGAACGTGTAGATGGAATATATAATGGGAGGCCAAAAAAGTTGGCACCCTAAATACAAAATTTGCGGTGGCAAATGTACCTATTTTGGCAAATTGCCATAACAGCAAAATTTACAATATTTTGAGCATGAATTTGCTCGAGGGATATCAACACATGGTTTTCTTAAATAAACGTGATCACAATTCCAGAAATTAAACACTTTCTATTTTTTTCTCTATTTTGTCAATCAGTTCTCTGCTACATTTACAGTATATCACCTCTTACTTTAAACAAAATTGTTTAAGTGCGATTCGTGCGGCCAGAATAATCACGTACTTAGAAGATGGAAGGAGCTAACCTTACGTTTCGAGATCATTAAATATTCCACGAGCTACAGTTAGAAGACCTTTCCATCGTTACCAGTAGACGGAGAGATACGGAATTTTCCATTAAAATGTTTCAAATAACAATGATCTTTGTATCATTTAAAAAGTTTAAAACAAAAAATCTTTGAAGCTGTTTTATAGAGAAATTGCAAAAAGTCACAAACCGATTCTGTAAATTCGCACTTGCTTTCAAGCGATATTAGACCAAAAATTTTAAGAAAAAAAAAATTGTCTTTAAAATGTTGGTATAAATTTTAAGGTTAGAATTAATATTTCCTAATAAAAATGGTCGCAGAAAGTTGCAACTTGATTTTTTATTCAGATGCTAGCTGTGGACGAAATAATAAGTAGTGGTCAAAATAGGTAAACCGGAAGTACCTCTTACTAAATGGATTTTTCATTTTGTCTTTGTTTTTTTTAATTTACTCGAAAAGGACTCCAACGATGTTCTTTGAACTTTACAAATTCCCTAAACAAATGTAGCTCTACAATTTTTGTTAAAAACATTTTTCTGGGTGAAAGATAACCTTAGGCTTCTTTCAAAGTGCCATTATTCAATATTGTTCGGTTGTCATCAAGACATAGCGAAGCGGTTTGCTTTTCCTGCATTGGTTGTGTCTTCTGTAAGTTGCGGTCCAACCTAATCTCTTCTATGTGTAATCCTGTAAGTTTCCCACGGTCTCTTCTTCCTTCACTTCATCCGTTACCAAAATTCACATACACGTCGTTCTTCGAGTGTTCTTTTCAAGTCAGAAGTTCCTTTTTTTTAATCTTTTTTTGGTGATTGATTTCAATTTCTAGTTCAGGCTTCTGTTTGTGCTAGTTGTTTCCGTTTGGCCTTAATTAACGCTTGTTTATTTATATAACACCGCTTCTGTTTTTCTGCTCACTAATCCACCATAATTACTGCATCATTGGTTCTGCTGTTCACATTTCCTCTCAGAACATAAACACATAATTCATCAACCTTTAATATCTTCATATCTCATCTAAATTAAAAGTTGAGTCAATTTGAGTATTATTTGATAGAACAGTTAATTAATATTTCAATTAATTATTTACTCTCCATATCATGTTGCGTTTAGTCTGTTTTCTAGTATCTATCCTCATCTGTTTTCCAAAATCCACCAGACCGTGTTTTTTCTTCCACTTCTTTGCGATTTTCTCGAAAACGATCCTAATGATTTTCTTAAAATTTACCTTCTACTCTCATAAATCCCTCTATCACTTTTATTTGCAACATTTTCTCAGGAAAATTGATTTTTTGGGGTGGGTTGTGGGGGGGGGCATTAACGTTAATCCTTCCTCAAAACTACCACTTCAATGTATGGTTTTGGCGCCTGTGTAATATTAATATAAATTAGAAGCCTTGCTAGAATTCCAAATTTGAAGATACTCGGTACACCGAAAGTGGGATTTTACAGAATAGGTTTTCGAGTTTGTTTTTCTTAATTTTCTCGAAAACGGATATTACAATTTCTTTAAACTTGGAATAGGGATACTAATAGCTTGGATATTATACATATCACTTTTATTTGCAACTTGGTGGAACAGAGGAATTTGAGAGGGTAAAATTCAAAAGGGTTATTGGCGGCGGTCTTTACAACGTAATCATTCTTTACTTGTGTCAGTTAGCAGGTTGGTACTTGTTCCCTCCACCACTTCTATATTTATATTAGCAGCAACGTGAGGAAAATTTGAAATTTAAAGAAACCTTTTTCCTTTTATATATAACTGTATCCTGTTAAGGATTAAAAGAACGTTTTGTGACTGTTTCACACCAGATTTTCTTGTTTTAAATAAACAACCAACTTCTAGATATTACTAAAAATGTTGGCGAGTGAGAGGATGGGTAGTTAACTATTTAACCTCAAGAATATAAAGCTTTGAAACATATAATTATAGCTAAACATGAGGAGTTAACACTGAAGATGTCGCCTAAGGTGATGACGTACTACTAGTTCATAGCTGTGTATTTGTTCACTGAGAACTTTGTACTTACTAGTTAATATATACTTAGATCTTGTTACACTTCACGTGTATAAAGTACATACAACGAACCCTTTAATTATATCTGGTTATCTAATAAAATAACACTGTCATAGTAATACAGATATATTTTTAAAAGTAGATAGTCTAGGTGAACTATTATATAATGCACTAGGTTATATAGTCAAACATTATTAGTGACTATAATAAAAAGTACTTTAATAACAATTTCCAAAATAGTGGCCTCTACAGCCATCTATTTAACTACTACCAAATGCCTTTCGCTCACTCAAAACAAAGTAAAACAGAAATAAGTAAAAATAAAACACACGTTTCCAAAATTTATTATAAATAATTTCTCATTTCATTATTTTATAATAAAAAGAAAGCGGTGTGAAACAGTGCACGACTTTCTCTTACTTCATAGATTATCTAGTTGTGAAATTCAAATAGGAAATTCACAAATTTTTACTAAATTTTAATTGACTTCAATTTTATTTCAATGGGAGAATATAATCTTAATAAGAACGAATTTTTTGAGAAAAGTTTCCATTTCTCCGAATTTTCTCGGGAAAAAGTTTCAAAGAAAACTGACTTGTCACAGTATATGGTGCTGTTGTAGAGTGTGAAGTGCAAGATTAATAAGAAACCCGCTGGTGTCGATATTATACGAGAAAATCTTGGAAAACTGAAAAAAGAAGGCTGTCAAACTCTGAATTTTGACAACACATTCAATTCTAATTAATATTATATAGTTATAGGGTCGTATATTAAAGTAAAATAACACTTTAGAGGAAAGCATAATCCTACACCTCTCCTAAGACATTTCTTAATTGAACATGTTCCAAATGAAAGTTACAGCCCTAGGTATTGTGTATATAGAATGTTACAAAAAAAGAAAAAATACAACAAAACAGTAAAAAAAAAAAAAAAAAGAGCTTCAACTCAACCAAAAAAAAAAAAATCTAGTGAGATATATTCACAGCACTCACTAAAATTCTCACGACACCTTTTCTTCAAAATCTGAATTTATACTAGATGTTTAGTGCAGTTACCATGTGTTGAAATATTGAATTGTCCTCAAATACTATTATAGAGAAAAGATTATCATTGTACCCCCTCCACCTTCCAAACATTGGAAAATTCAATTTTCCTGTAAAAATAATAGTGTTTCAAACAAAAGTGAAATGCCTTACTGCTGGTAAGAGCAAGAGTAGCGATCGTGTCAAATTTTCGATATCGAGTTTTCACCGGAAATAATACGTTTTGAGGTTTTGAGGTCACCTGAACCTGAAAAAGTGAATTTTGAAAATTTTGTATTTGGAGGAAAATATGAGAAGGAGGGTCACTATAACTCAGCAGCAGTTCTTCAGTATCACGTTCTTCAACTTGATATTTCATTTACGTTCTACCAAGGGATCCGACAATAAGATTTTGGACAAAAGAAGTGCCACTTTATTGAATGAATTTTTTTTTAGCTTTTTGCTACTTTATCGAATACAGCTATCGATTTGAAATAAGTTATTTGAGTTTCTTTGGTTTTTGTTTTGTTAAAGTAAGTCAACATCTGATCGTTTTCAGCCTGGAGAAAATCTAAGAGCAACACTGTTGAACTTGAATCCGGTGTCTTCCCGTTCGAAATCTATCGTGCTACCACTGCTGAGGAACTACATGTGAGGCAATATGTGTGATGTGGAGAGCAAATTTTAAAGAAAATCATTGCCATCATTTTCCAAAAAAGTCGTAAGAAACTTAAAAAAAAAATATTAATAACCGGAACATTCGTATCTGACGCGAGTGATTCCCCTAGAAACTATGAGCTTCCTGTGATTTTTTTAGACAGTGTGTTCGCACCATCCAACAACATATAGACCAGTTGCTAAAAAATAATTAGTTCATATTCAAGAAACTTCAAAATATATTCTTCCGGTGAAAATATGACGTAATCGCAGTAACATACTCTTAAGAAGCAGTAAAAAGAGTATGTTATCATTGAGAAAACATACTCCCGTACATAGAGGTAAACAGTATGAGTGAACAGCTCACTGTACACAGGTAATATATTCTAAATATCACGTACCAACCACGGCCAATAACCATCTACAAACATCCTCGCCATATATATATATATATATATATATATATTTTAACGCACATGTCTGTGAAATTATCCATAAACGCTACATTTATATACTGGAACCTTCAATAGTTATCTCTCTTCTCTTGTTACATGCACCGAGATAAAGTGCATTTACCAATAATATTTAAATGTTTGCTTAATTTTGTTATTTTCCAACAATAGATACTTGTTTTTTTTTTTTAGAAAAAGTTGCTTTTTCCATTGTTTATGGTAATTATTTTACCTTGTTGTATACAAAATAGTGACACTTGTCTTACAAGTGATACTATAATTAGAAGAACTACGTTTCCTAGGAAACCATTTCATTGGAACCATGATTATAATGTGTGAACTGATGAAGTTCTATGTAAATAATGATAATGGAGAACATTTTTCTGTTTAGAATGGAATAAGTAACAGTTAAAGGAATCCTTCTAGCCGGTTGGAGGCGTTCTGTTTGAAGCATCCTTTTTAACAATCTTAGATTCCCATCCAATATGTAGAACTACAATCCTTAGGGGACAGATAGGCTGGTTAGACTCAGTTCCAATCTTTACAAAACTATTTATTTATTAATAATGCTTCATTTACGCAAATTATTTGGAAAACAATTTTTACATTAAAATAAACAATGCATTATACGGCATGGTTTCTCGTCTGCCAGGGCGTTAATGATAAACAGAAGTATTTACATAGTGAATAGCATTACATGAATAATCAATAGAAAAGAAAGTAACACACAAAAAAAGATTTAAAAATAATACAAACTAAAATTATATAAAAAAGGAAATTAACAGAGATTTGAAACATTAAATAATACAATAAATAAAAAGACTTCATAGAGATTATTAGGAAGAATACAGGAATAAATAAGCCTGCAGGGTTACACAAGAGATATAAATTAGAAAACTAGAAAATTTACAATAAAGTAAAGTTAAGAAGATTACCAATAGAATAGGAAACTCATATAAATGTAAAGTGGAAGAAAACTGAACCCTGAAGTGTGTAATTAAATATAAATAAAATAAAGAGTAACTAAAATAAGTTGTAGGGATAGTGCCATATGGCGATACGGTGGCGATAGTGCCATGCATCAGACACAAAGTTCCCCAAGCATCTACAGACATCCGCAGAAGAAGCAGTAAGAAGGGATATTAGTGCAGCACCAGAAAAAGTGTTAGGGTCTAAGAAACGAGCGCGGATTTCAAAAAGAACTCTACCAACAAATGATGTAGATTTTCACTTACAGAAACATTACACAACCGACAATGCGTAGAAGCTTTTCCAACCATGGTGTGCACGATAGTTGCAGGAGCTCGCGTCTACGTTTGAACATCCATCTCAGCTCTTTCATTCCAAGACCTAAATGTCCATCTCCCTTTAAACTAAAAGCCCAACGTTATGATCAAGTTCTCCATATATAGAGGAACCCTCTGAATCCCGTGCCGTTTCTACAAAACTAAATCAAGTATATCTATTGTTACAATAGTAAATTAAAAAAAAAAAAAACAACTCCAATTTAACAACAATATTACTGTATCAAAAACTCACCCTTGCTGATAATCATGATATACCCTAGATTGGTCACTATTTCTGTCAGTCTGTCTGAACGTTCTTAACGAGCTGATAACTTTTCTATTTTTATAATAAGTTGCTTCCTTCAGTCCTGTTTAAACTAGTTTTTTCTCTTCACTAAAATAACTCGTGCTAAGCCCTAAGGCTTACAACTGTTTTAGTTTTAAATTCTTAAAATTATAAATAACAGTCACGAAACAAAATGAATTTTTCTATTTTCTTTATTTATAAACTTCTTATTTTTAAATTTTTTTTTTAATGATTGTGATGACTTTCTCTTGCTGCAATTATGGAAAGTTTTATTGATTAATTGTCTACAGATTTGGAATTTTTATTACACGATTAGTTGGCCTTTTCATGTCTTTATTGGCTTCGCAAAATTTTTCGGTACACAATAGACCATTCGCTGAGAAATGTTTTGTATTTAGGAGATCGCGAGATCGCACAGCAAGTACTTTCCATGAAAATTCAATTCGAAATTTAAACGATTGCTGTTGAGAAAAATTGCCTCAATCACTTAAAGACAGTTTTATGTAAAAATCATTCCTTCCTGTTGTACAAATAAAAATATTCAGAGAGTCATCACGTAAGTTGAAGTTGCTTGTTGGATTGATAGACAGAGCGCCTGTTGAGGCAGTGCGGTCTCCCTCCTCTCCAGTCTTCCAAAATATTAAAGAGTTCTTCATTAGAAAGATTAATGTTGACGCAATTTTTGGTGGCTTCCCAGTTGCCGGCGTCCCTTCCAAACGACTAACAAAGTGATTTGTCAGTAGTTGTGATTTTATTAGTTCTGATGGTGGCGGCACAGCATTAATCAATTTATCTTGTGGAGGCTGTGATTTGGAGGGGGCGTCACATCTTGAAATCGGTTTTAAACTACCATTCCAAATCAGGTTAGCCATATATTGTCGAGAAAACAACTTTCTTAGGATGTAATATAATTTTTCGGTCAAGTTATTTGTATTCAGTTAGTCTCCATCTATTTTTGGACCATCAATGGAACTTTAATTTTCAGAAATCGTAACAAATAAGAACTGTCAGTTATTGAATCTGCAGGCATTTAGTGTTCATACTTTATGAAAGCCGGGCATCAAGGTTTCATAGGTGTTTCTAAGCAATAAGTAATAGATGCTTCTAGGAGACCTGTGCTGTAATCAACCAAATAGTCTTACATAAATATCTATAATAGGAGGGGAGCTTTAGGATTCCCAGAACTTTCTACATTTGTTATGTCAGCCCTTAATGTTTTAATTTACGGGGTATATGAATTGGATAAATCTTGCTTTTATCCGACAGGAAAGGTTTCGTCAAAATCTTTTATCCGGATTTTATTATTATTATTCGTCTGAGAGGAGGTTCCAAGCTCTACTCTCCGTTATATCCAACCACAGCCTGAAACTGAGGAATGGCTCAGTCGAGTGAGGGAATGGGTTCCGAGAGGACATAGAAGAAGAGGCAGACCAAGAATTCAATGAGAGGATGACATAGACTAGGAAATGGCGGGACGAGGCCGAAGAGATGACGACTGGTAAGATAGAAAAGATGGAGAGAGCTCTTGTTTCTGACGGCAACCCCGGAAATCGGAAGGAACTATAAAAATGAAAACATGAATAAGCGTAACTTCCGGTGAAACTCAATTTCAAAAAATTGATTAGATCGCAATATTTTCTCTCACTACATCAACGGAAGTAAACAAATCAATGCTTATATATGTAAAATATGGAACTGATAGGAAGTTTGCTTCTCATTAAAAAGATGTAGAAAGGAAAAATAAATAAGTAAATAAATTATAAAGTGAGATTCGCATCTCTAAACCAGGCTAAATCAACAATGTCAAGATTTATTTTATACGGTGCTTTCTTTATTGAATTGTATATTGAAATAATATAAATATATAAATAAGGGTTATATATAAAATAAATATTGACGTAAAATATATAAATAGAATTATGTTGTGTTAATAATGCAATAAATAATGGATAATAAATGAAAATGCTTGAATGAGGAAGAGGCGATAGGTTAGAGAGAGGCCTCTGGGTGAAGCAGAGTAACATGTTACACCAGTCAGTCACCGGTATCCACAACAACAACCAGGGTATCAGCACACAAACACACAGCGCACAGTGCACAGCGTGACCGCGGTTGTCTGTATAGTGTTATATACTAAAGATCCTAAATAAACAAGAACAAAAAGAACGCCTCTTAAGAAGAACTGTTGTGCTGGACGCGGTGGCGGGAAAAGAAAGCGCGCGCATTGTCAATGCCAACACACACAAGTTCAGCTGGTTACTCAATAGTATTGCAAGGCAAGATCCATGACCTTCTGTATTTTAAATCAGAACACTTTATTTATGCCTTCATTCATTCAGATTTGTTTATCTTTTATTACTTTTTATTTTTAACGTTAAAGACGGTGCGTGGATTGATTTCACTAGTGCTCTGTTGTCATTCTTTCGCAAATGGCGCGGTGTAAGGTTTGTATCGATCGTCTATTTAGTGTAGAAGAGGAAGTCGATATAAAATAACAAATTTTATTTAATTTTCAAATATTACTCATTTGTCGTAACAAAAATATAGTGGTGGTGGTGGGGATAAATATCTACCCTTCCTATATATTTATAGCCTTCCTGGGTAGATATTTATCCCCATATAACACTTGTAGTTCAGAAGAGAGCGCCAATAACATTAATCCAACCCCATATAACATTGGAAATTTAACGACATTAGTATTATTTATTACCATATTATTGACATTGGGTGAGATATGTCCTTTAATTGCTGCTAATTAATTACCATTTCATTAATATTTATAAATTTGGGCCATCAAATTTATAAAAATCATACTGATTAATTAACTACCGTTTCTTTTAAAATGGAAACAGTGGTAAACATTAAAATAACCTGCGAGCTTTATTAGTACAGCAGTTACAAATAGGAAATAGCAATCGTTTTTCTATTATCAGATCACATAGATCTCTCTCTCTCTCCTTAAATAAAATAATGGCGGCCCTGGTGAAACTGTTGTAATAACTACGTGATTTGAATACACTCTACACACACACACACACACACACACACACACACACACACACAGGTGAGTTTTATTATTTACCTTGTCGTCGTCTTTAATGCAAATACCCATTTTTTATCAATATATTTATTAAATGATATCTTATTTTAACATTAATTTCAAGGCCACCTGGTAGGATTTGCTGTTTTTATTCGTATTTTTGTTACAATATCCGACAAAATCATATAAAAGAAATTTTTTTAAGCGAACGTGTGTTGAACACAAGTTGAATTCCGAAATTGCACTTTACTAAATGATATTTAATTTTTCTTTGTAATTGTTTTGCGCATATGTTTCTAACGTTTTTTTTTTTTATAAAAACTTTGCATTTTTGTCACCCAGTGTAATTCTTTTATTTGAACATTTTACTGGGAAATGATATGTTCTTGGAGTTTCAGGATGGAACGGGCAGATAGAAAAAGTAATACTATAAAGTATCCTGGGACCAGAAATATGGACCCTACTAAGAAATGACGAGAAAAGGATATTACTTTTTCTTTTGAACGTTGAACGATGCTGCTTTTGTATTTTTGAAGCTTTTAGTGATGGAGATAGTTGGACCTTGGCGAAAAAACAGAAAATATAATTCCATCTGGCATTTTATCCGTCGTAGCAAGCATATTTCTGGTTGGCCTTCCACATATTTTAGGAAATATGTTTCCACATAGGAAAACTATAAATATGCATGCTACGACGGATAAAATACCAGATGTTATCCAGCATTGCGGACCCATCGACATATTCAGTAGATGATTCCCTCGGCGGATTAGATATGGTCCATTTCATTAAGCTATGGGCTTTAGGTTTTGGCTGGTCATTTGGCCAGAAGGAAAACAATCTGGTATGAAATCGGCACACTACTTTCTCTTGCTCCAATTGATACAATTCCATTAAAAACCAACAATTTTAAAAATTGCAATGTTTACAAACGTGTAGTTGGGCCGGCCA
This sequence comes from Triatoma infestans, assembly GCA_011037195.1. Taxonomy (NCBI): domain Eukaryota; kingdom Metazoa; phylum Arthropoda; class Insecta; order Hemiptera; family Reduviidae; genus Triatoma; species Triatoma infestans. The sequence goes on from JAAEAF010014349.1 coordinate 163,015, forward strand.
TAGAAATATGTGGAAGAGCTTATTTACAACTATAGCTTAGTGAGCATAGTGGGCGCCATCTATGTCAATACCAGGTACCGTCAATGTAAACGTCACTGAGAGACCCACCAATACCTTTTATAATCAATTTTTTTCTTCAAATATTTCGAATAAAAGTGATACGTTTTTACCTTTGTAATGAGCATTTAAAGTTTAAATCGCTGTAGCCGTTTTCGGGAAAATTGCAAAACCAATTCTGTAAAGTCGCGTTTTCCGGTTAACAGATTTTCTTGAAAATTTGGAATCCTATCAATGCTAATATTATGTGGATATTAAACCAAACAATGTGTTTAGTGAAGTGGCCCTCTAGAGGAAGGAAGCGTGTTCCATTAGAACCCCTAGAAAAATCAATTTCGCCGGAACAATGTTGTAAATAAAAGTGATAAGTATTTTGTGTATGTAGATAGTACAACCAAGTTCAAAGAAGTGTTCGAATTTTTAGGCTCAGTTATTTGCGGAAAAGGCCAGAATTTCTGAAGAAATGTGTAGTCATTCCCCCTCCTACAGGTACAAAGTTTAGCCACTGTAATCAAGTTTGATTATGCTTAGATACAACAGGTACGCTTAGAAAGTGTTTTTAAACTTTTCATTACACTTGTAGTAGCTTAAATCGACAATTTTCTGTTGTAACTTAAATTGGTAGCATAGCTTGGTTCCTTTGTGCTACTTTTTGCGCGACCAGACGTATATTTAATTAGAACAAAATGGGACGATGTTCCAGCCCCCGATATATAACAGACTTCTTCTTTTACATCTACGTGACTGACCCATTACTCTTAAAACATGCATTTAACGGCTCGGCTAAGCCGCCAGTTTCTTGTCGACATCTTCATCTCTACTTAAATTTAATAAAGAAATTATATACAAGTAAAAAATTGATTCATGTTTAGTTGAGCCGAGCCGTACAGCAGTTAAACTGGTTAAATGATTAGCGAGCTCTCTGTTTTATTATAGTTAAATTAACTCGTTCACGTTCTAAGTTTGATCACGGGAGTCTTTTGAAAATGAAATTGCAATCTAGAGGTAGAAGATCAGAACTTGTACTATTATTATTACCCATGATTATCTATAAATATTTTTATTAATATATTTTTATTTAAAAATATATTATATTTTATATAATTGAAATTAGGTCCTATTTTTATTTAAATAGATGAAAGTCTTGTCACGCCCTCTAGAAGCAAACATCCAAAATTTTTTTTTTTTTTTTTCCTTTATTTTGCAACTGCATACACAAATGCAACAAGCAAAAATGATGAAATGAAAATTGCGTACATGAATACATATATATAATACAATACATACAATAAACATGCACGCACTAGCGTGTGATAACTTGAACGGCGACCATCCAGTGTTGGTAGCCGTAAGTTAGCTATTAGAGCAGTATGGCAGCCAACCTAGGGGGTCAACGTAAGGCAATTAAATGATCACGAGGCCATCGCCGCCTGAGTCTTCGAAGAGGATTGGTAGGGATTGTTCTGGAGGATAGTGAGAGGATTAATGGATTGTAGTGAGAGGATAGTTTGGAATGGAATTTATTGTAGCGGGATTGGGCTAAATCAGAGATAAATGGAATATTTAGGTCGGAGTGGATCGTGTGGTTGGAGACGTAAAATGGGGCATTTACTATGGTTCTAAGGATTATGGATTGGAGAGTTTGTATGCGGTTGAGGTTAGTTCGTTTGGCTGTCCCGTACAATTCCAGTCCGTATGTCCATATGGGTGCCAGCAACGAATTATATAGTTGTCTTTTGTTCGCTAGTGTCAGTTTAGAGCGTTTGTCGAGTAATCGTTTTAACATTTTGTATCTGTTCTTACAGTCTATCCGTTTTAGTCGAGTATGAGGGTTCCATGTGAGTCTTTTGTCCAGATAGAGTCCGAGATATCTCACTTGATTCGTAATGGGAATAGGAATATTATTGAGGTAAATAGGAGGGAGCGTTTTGCGGTTTAATGTAAATACTATGTATTTGGATTTTTGTTGATTTACCCCGATTTTCCATTGACGAAGCCAGGGATCGAGGATTTGGAGGTGATTTTGTAAGTTACGGGCAGCTATGACGGGATCTGAGTGAGGAGAGAGAATGGCTGTATCATCGGCATAGGTGAAGGTAACAGTATCGGGATGAGTGGGTAGGTCAGCCGTATAAATAGTGTAAAGCAGAGGAGCAAGTATGCTCCCTTGTGGAACGCCTGTAAACACTGGATAAATAGATGAGGAAGAGGTTTTTTGGGAAACATGAAAATAACGTTCGGAAAGGTAGGACTTAAGGATGAGGTAATAGGTAAACGGTAGGATGCTCTTGAGCTTATACAGCAGTCCCGGGTGCCATACCCGATCAAAAGCTTGGGAAATGTCCAGGAATATTCCAGGACAATACCATCCAAGCTCGAGAGAGGAGGCGATAACGTCAACTACGCGATGCGCCTGATGGATAGTCGAGTGGCAACTCCGAAAGCCGAATTGATGGTCAGGAATGATATTTTGAGGAATTATTTCTACTTGGATTCTTTTTAGAAGTAGTTTTTCTAGGATTTTTCCTATTAGAGGAAGAAGGCTGATAGGTCTGTAGGAGTTGGGGCGATGAGTAGGTTTGTTGGGTTTGGGGATCATTTTTATTGTGGAGAATTTCCAGAAGATGGGGAAGTAGGTGGTACGAAGAACTGCATTATATAAATAGGTTATGAATATAAGTGCTTTCCTGGGAAGTTGTAATAGGATTTTGGAAGTGATTAGATCATATCCGGGACTTTTCTTTTTGGGAAGATTAAGGATAGCCTGCTTGACTTCTTTGGGGGAAAACGGTTTAGGAGGCAGAGAAAGAGGTAATGGTACGTCAAGTTCGTCATATATGTCTTTTGAATGTTGTACATCAGGATGAGGAGCATAGACAGTCGAGAGGTGTTGTGCTAGAAGTTGGGCTTTCTCTTCATCAGATTTTGCCCAAGATCCGTCAGTACGTTGTAATGGGTGAGAAACGTCTTTGTATTTTAATATTTTCTTCGTGGCTGTCCAGAGTGAATTGTCATCTGTTGTAAGAGATCGCGTATATGAGGAGTATTGTTCGTTATAGTATTTATTTAGTTCGTTGGTAAGTTGAGTGGTGAGTTGATTGTATAGTGTCTTATTAGACGGGTATCTTTGCCGATGCCAGAGCGCTCTCGCACGTCGTTTGCGGGCTATTAACTCTCTTAAGTGTATAGGCAGATTGAAAGGCAGAGGTGTTAGTCTGTTAGTCTTGGTTTGAAGTGTGGACTGCCATATACTCTGTTGAATGGATTCAGTCAAGTGTTTTACGTTATCATCAAGTTGCTGCGGTGTCTTTAGAGGTACGTTTAGATTGAGCTTCTGCTCAAGAGTATCTCGAAAAAAATTCCAGTCCATCGGTCCGTTTATACGGGAAGGTGGGGAAGGATTTTGTTTCGGATGAATGTCTAGTGTTAGGATTACAGGGCTATGGTCAGAGGATAAGTCATTTAAAATATAGGATTCGGTGTATAATGATGTAATGTTGGAACAGATGAAGAAGTCCAGCAGGTCGGGTCTTTTACGAGGGGAAGTTGGCCAGTATGTGGGTTGTGATGGGGATATAAAGGAAAAATTGGTTTGAGTTAGGACATTATGAAGTAATCGGCCTCTCGGATTCGCCACACGACTACCCCATCTTGGATGCTTCGCATTGAAGTCGCCACCGCATATGAATCTGGGACCAAGGGAGGAAAGGAAGGATAGAAATTGGTGTTGGTCTGTTGTAAGGTTTGGAGGACAGTATACAGCGGCTATTGTATAGGAGAAAGGCTCCGCCAATAGAGAGATCACGGTAGTCTGTAGGAAGGGAGTTACACTGTAGGGAATTTGGAAGTGTGATAAGGAATTACGAATGAGGATGGCTGTCCCGCCGTGTGCAGTCCCGTCAGGGTGGTTGGTAAAGTAAGTTCTGTAGCCTGAAATAAAAAATCGTGATCTTTCAGTGAAGTGCGTCTCGGTAATTAAAACTACGTCAATTCGTTTGTCATGTAATAGTATTTCTAGTTCGTGTCTGCGGTTACTTAGTCCGTTTGCATTCCAAAGGAGTAGGGTGAGGGAATGCTGGGTAAGAGCCACTAAGGAGCGAGTTTAGGAAGGAGACTGTTAACCACAGTAGTGAGGAGAGATATTAGTGGTGTAATGAGGGATTTGAAATCATTCAAAAAGGAACTGAGAAGAGAGGAGATTTCTCATGTGTGGGATGAAGCAGGAGCGGGAGCAGGAACTTGCGGCGGTAGGGGAACTTGAGGCGGCGGTGGACCCGCGACCATCTGGGCAAAAGACAAATTTTTATTGTAAAAGTTTCTTGTCCTCTTGGCTGCCAGAGATGGAAAATCGCTTGGATGTTGTTGGTGAAGTTGAGGCGGTTGGCCGGCAGTCTGAGAAGTTCTTCGCTGGGCAGATGGGTGTTCATAGACGGGACGCACACGTCTAGATCGTTGTAGTTCCTTATGAACTATGCAGCCTTTGTAGGTAGCAGAGTGCGGACCCAGGCATAGAGCGCAAGTTGGTGACGTGTTGGAGTCCTTTTTACATTCTGTGGTTAAGTGGTCACCAGCGCATTTTACACATCTGGGCTGGTGTTGACAGTAGCTCTTTGTGTGGCCATATTCTTGGCAACGTTTGCACTGTACGATGTTTCGTTGCTTGTGCGGTTCCTCTATTTTTATTTTGCTGTAGCATAAGGTTTCTATATCGAAGACTTCTTTTTTATTTGGAGATGGTTCTAAATCCACGAAGAAAAGAGGTAGAGTCTGTTTAGTGACAGGGTGAATTACTGGAGCGACATTCCGTACGGTATGTCCAAGTTCGGTCAGCTCTTCTTTTATAAGTTCCACTGGAATACTTTGGTGAAGGTGTCTTATAACAACTCGGTAGGCTTTGTCTTCTTCGAGTTGAAAAGTGTGGTAATCTGCTTTATGCTCTCTGAGGTACTTGATGATTGCGCGATAACTGTCAGTAGTCTTGGCATTAACTATAAGATCTGTGATTCTCGCTTTACATGTGAAATTTTCTTTGCCCACCAACTTATCAAGGGTTTTGGATAGAACGCCAAATTGGGCGACGTTTTTTATATAGATTGGTGGCGGCTTATAGGTACGAGGCAGAGAGGGTGCGGGAGCCACATCCATTTCATCTTGAGTAATTGCTAATGGAGCAAAAGGGTTGTTTGTAAATACTCCCGGGGGAGCTGTTACCGTCATGCTGACTGGCGTGTCACTAGTGGCGCTGGTGCTGGGCTTGGTTTTATTCACCATACCTGGTTGCTTGAACTCTGGATTATTCAGTTTTTGAATGCCAGATTGATTCCCAATTGTACTTGAAGTCGTACATTTACTGGCTTCTTGCAGTTTGGCAGAAGCCCTAGTAATTCGCGTGTAATCTTTCGTTGGCTTTTTATTCTTTTTTGGTGAATTACCAGAGGTATAGCTTCTCTTTTTGGCCGAAGTTATGGAAGTGGTTGATTCATTGTCAGTTGAACTGCCTAAATATGTGTCATCACTTAGACCCATTCCATTGAAAATACTCACTCAATAGCGTGAAGGTATGTAAAACCAAGAGAAAAAAAAAAATTATTAAAATAAAAAAATAAAAATAAAAATTTCTTCTTATTGCAAAAAAAAAAAATAGAATTTAAAAAAAAAAAAGAAGAGAATTAGAATTAAGAGAAGAGAATCGAGAGAAATAATGAAAGTAGATGAAAGAGAAGAGAAGTGAGTATTGTTCGCTCTATGTACTCTATATACACAAGATATTTACATTAAGGTCCACAGTTTACTTTCTATATACATATAAACAGTACTTACGATTTATATACAGCGCAATCAATCAAAAGAAAAAATTAATTGAATTAGCGAGAACTAAATAGTTTCAGTAAACTACACTTACTGTATCGTGAAAAACGTATTTTGTTTGTCCACTGTGACACTTTTTAGCACTTAATTCACTTTAGAAATAGCTAGATTTTAACAAATTTGTTAAGAAGAATCAGCTTGATGTTCACTATGTGAATGCTTATAGTGTACTACATCCAAATTAAATATAAATTTTTTTTTTAATTATTATTTATTATTATTTTAATTATTGTTATTTTTTATTCAAATTAGCCATATATTAGCATATTAGAGCTTCCAAGAAATTGGCGGCACTATTCCCCATAAAAGTAGTGATTGTTCAAACAGTCCCAATATTAATTTCCCTTTACCATCACTGGAGCAAACAAGAGGAAATATTTTCTAAATTTTGGTTTTTATTGGAAGTAATGCTTCAAACGAAAAGTGTTCGGAAGCTTAAACTTTAATTATCCCAGCAATAGATTTCAGAGTTTCAGTCAAAATCAGCGTTACTACGACTTTTACTGAATATATTTTTTTTCAGTTTTTCACAAGGTTCTCGGAAATTGTACCATTGATTTTCTTTACACATTCAGCCCGGCTCACTTTCATTAGCAACCATTTTCCGGGAAAATTAATTTTATCGGATGAGCTGAACGCGCTCCCCAACTACTTGGTATTCTATGTTTCGATCAGCAGGAATTTTTCGGGCTGCGTTTCGGTTTTACCATCTGTATAATAATAGTTTAATTGAGTGAATGCTGAATTCCGAGCTTAAATTAAGTCCGTTAATTAAAAGTAAGTATTTTCTCGGAAACAGCTTTAAACTTTGTATGCTAACCACAAATATATAAATCTTGTTACTTCTATTTTAAACAATATATAAATATAAACCGTAAGGAACATTTAAATTTTATTAATGTGAAAGAAATAAGAAGAAATATAACGTTATTAAAAAAAATAAATAAATAAATGTGAAATTCAAGAAGAGACCAGTTATATATAGGGGAGACGTGTTGGAACGGCTCTATGTAATAATTCACCAAATCTTAAGTTTTCTTTTTATATATATTCATAACAGGGTGTATTAAGGTTAAGTTATGACAAGGTTAACCGCGGTAATGTACAGCCAGTGAGAGGCCCAAACAAAAAATGTTCTTTAATTTTTACATCATAATCTCCTACTACCTCCATGTGTTTTTCTAATTTCAATTAACAGAATCCACTCTAGAGATGGCAAATCTTTTTTTTTTTTGTTGGGTCCATGTCAAAAAATATGTAGAGGGTATCAGGAAAAGTTCTACAGGAGAGTGGGCGGCAAAAATACGCTCTCCGTTCTGGATTTTTTTAAAGATTACAAATCAGCAGCAAAAGAAAAAATATATATTCCCCTACCCTGCAGGTTGGTAGCCAAAAATTCATATTTTTGTTGGAAAAAAAACAAAACAAAATCAACAGAAAAACAGAAAAGAAGGAAAGAAAAAAATGGAAACAAAAAAATTCGCTTCGGTCGGCGGACATGTCTTTGTGCGCAGGCGCGTGTCGTCACGCGATCTTCCAGTCATACTCCCGCACTTTTGTACAATAGATTCATTCCGGAGCGCCTTTTTTGTTGTTGTTGTTCCTGGGGCTTAGTTTGCTATCATATTTGTTTACACATGACAGCTGAGTGTTATCACAGTGTCGTCCTGCATGTCAATGTCCTCCATTTTTGTTATAAATTAAAAAAATTCTGTTGTGACACATTCGAATGGTGTTAGTCACTCTTAGAAATTTGACTATTTTTTTCAACATTCGAATTTCGTAATCAACGCTTAATTAGTTTGGTGTTGTTGGGGGTACATATAGATTACTTAGGAAATAAAAAGATACGGACATTGTTGTTCTGGTGTCAGCGCTTCTATCAATTTATAACACTTTGAAATCTTATCTCACAGATTCCCCAGAATCCAGACTATAATAAATTTTTCCTGGGAAAGTGAGTATCTTAGCATTCCCAGTTTAAATACTTGTTCGAACAGAGAAAAACAAAAATCTGGTTAACAGATTTTCTTCAAATTTGGAATTGCGGCAACAGGTGATAGAACCACTGAAATTGCTCTTTTGAACAAAAGTCTAACTCATCCTTCCTTCGGAACACTCATACAATGAATTTCTTCCGATAAATATTTCAGTAGACATACTAATAGATTTAGATGTATGTAACATGTGTTTTCATATTTGAATGAAAGGAAGAATAAATATTTTATATTAATAGATGTTCATAGATTTTATTACTTTAAAAAAAGTTAATTGTACACAGTTGATTAGTTAATGGCAAGAATGCTGTAATTGCGACAGTACTTACTGTTTAATTGTCCAGATATTTACAAAATATAACTTAATAAAACAGATATTTCATTATTCTGTTGTAATTGATCTTTAATGACATCATTTACATGATGTATAAAAATATTTTTAAAAACATATTGCAGTTTGAATTCAAGTTTGAATCGTTGCAGTTTGTAATCATGAAGTGCAATTGCACGTATTTATGCCCGTGAATGTTAGATCTTTATTTTCACTTTTTTTGTGTTATTATTCATATCGTGTTTATGCTCTCCTCTTCTTTCTCACACACACACACACACAAACACTCACACTCTCTCTCTCTTACTGCAATATGCCCACGGCCTGACTTAAATCATCCGGCACACTACACACAGTTACACTCTCTGATACGCAGTAATGTTTGGATATGGTAAGCACGCCATGAATAATATGCAGCACGGTTTTACACACTTAAACACCTTGTGGTATTAAGGAAAAATAAAGATAAAAAATCTACCGACTTGTAAAGTTTGTTTAATTTTAAATATTTATAATTAGAAATATTTTAAAATAATTTGGTGAGGGACTCTCACAAGACTTTTTATTGCAGTTTTCCTAAACTTGAGTTGTTGGTTTCCAAGGCATAACTAACAGTATAAATGTGAGTAAATAGTCTGACAGTGCCTCAGCAAAAGTACAGGAATTATGTACCGGCAGTCTGTAGTTAACTAACTTAGAGATTTCCCAGAACGTCAATGTTCCATGGATTGAATGTCAATGGTTTCAATAATAGGATGCTGTGGGGATATATTAGTTAGGGAGTGTTATATGTGGTACATAGTTAGCATTGCACCACAAGCCGCTAGGTGCAGCTGTGTAAGGTCTATGGTACAAGATAACAGTGTTCGATTTCTGTTATGGTTCAAAAGTGTGTGTGTGTATGCATGTTGACGGAGGTCTTGAGAAAAATGGGAAACTGCAACTAGTAGCGAACCCAATAACGAAGGCTAGAACAACAAGGGGAAGGTATTCGCGGCGTTTTACCCAACGATCCCGTACTCATCGTCTGGCAGAACTTGGTTCTGTTACGATAATGTGTTTTTCTGTTTAGTTAGCTTTCTAAGTTTAAAGAAACTTGTTGTAGCCAGTTTGGCGAGGAGGGGAATCGGGAAACTAAAGAATTACAAGTATTGAATAATGTTGCAATACGGTTAAAGGACAGTCATCCACACAAATACTAACATTCGTCTAATTTAAACATTTCCTCAAAAAATCGATTTTGAAAATTGGGCAACATCAGACATAAGAATACAACATCAGCTTCATCTTCCTACTTCCTCTAAACAACATGGCAAATTTGCATTTTCACCGGTGATATGATTTCAGGATCCTCTAAATACTAGGGAAATGTTTTTAGCAATTAGTCGGTATATATATATATGATTGTGTGTGTGTCTGTGTGTGTCACAAGAACCAAAAATCGTAGTTTGTGAAATTTAATAATCCGTTTAGATAACATCATGAGCGAATATTTTCGTCAAAATCATCAACTGAAATGCGAATATTTCCAGAATAGAAGTTGTTCACTGTTTTGAGCGATTTTTTCAACAAAAGGAAAAAAGCTCCACATACTTTTGTTCCTTAAAGTTAGCATAAAACTGTTTTTCCTAGAGGAGAACGTGATTTTAGTGAAGTTGTGGAGGAGCTGAATGCCCTACGATTCCACCACCTAGTGCACACCTGGAACAACTAAACATTTTGACTTTGAGACAAATTTGTCTGTAAGAATTGCACTATAACTGTGTGCTCTCACGCCTGATATTTATTTATGTATATTCAAGAATATTGGCCTCACTTGAAAAGAATGATTCAGAAACTTCATCAGATCAAGCAACTGAACAGAGTGCAAAAAACCTATTTTTGTTCGAAAAGAGTTCATCTGCGACCATACACAGTACGGCTGTTCCTTTTAATTAAATCAAACAGGGAAGTAAACAGTGGTGCTCAGCTGAGTGTACTTGTGTTCATTAATTATTTATAAGTTCTAATAAATATATTAAAACAAATACAAAAATTAATTCCCTAATTAACAGATAAAATGTGCGAGATATGATGATGCACTGAGTGAGTCAGTGACCCTATCCGTGCATTAGATTTTTCCGCTATGATAGCGTTTTATTAGCAGTTTAAATGTAAATATTTATATATACATACCTCTATATACAGACATATACAGTACAAAATTACTGTACAAAACAGTCATGAAATATACATTAGCCAATTTGAAATTAACACTATAAATTCTTCCTTTAAATCCTTAATTATTTATATATACATTTGGACAAAATACCGAGCTTACTTTATATATATATATATATATATACATATAATAAAATTATATTTTATTTGATATTATATATGATTTCCGGAGTTACCATTAAAGAACACAGCTATCGACCAAAAATTTGCGAGAAAATTTCTATAGATAAATAGACCAATTCAGTTTTTTGTCTTACTTTCTCTTACTCGTGTAAGAGGAGGGTCTTGTCAGACTTTACGAAGTTATTGCGAGAAACATAAGGTTGTTTGGATGTATGTCTCCTGAGTAACAAACAGTGAATAAAGTAACGCTTTTTTACACTGGAGTTTTTTACCAAATTTTTCACGAATTTTGGAAAATTTTACACGATGGCAATATTTCCTCTTACTTTGGGAAAAGAGAAAGTAAAAATTTGATTCTAAGATAAGTTCAGAAGTTTCACTGTTTACAAGTGCAACTTATACAATGCATCTTATTGCTTAATTTGAGTAAATTGTATGATTTCGCTCTCATCTATTTATATAAAGATCTTTTAAATATAGAGTAATACAGCTAAGTTAATGTAGCTAAATAAAGAAATGAAATTTATTTCATCTTATTTGTACGGTGGTCGTTTGCTTGTTAATATAAACAATTCTTTGATTTTTGTAGGGATAAATAAAATGTATGTTATCTATTAGCAGGATCCACAATAGACCTCTTATAGTAGGTCGCAGTGGAATGAGGTTCGCCCTCCCCTTTCGAATCTAATCTATCTATTAGCAAATAGCCATAAATTAAGAGTAATTAGTGAATGATATTTACAATAGACAGAGATGCGATTTGTAGGCAGTTGGGGGGAGGACCTATTGTGGAACTGGTCCAGTCCTGCCAACTGTATACACAACCAAAACTACATCCAATAATAGCATTGATGCCTTCAAGGTTTATCGTTAAAAAAACAAAACATACGAGTTCTCAATCTCTCCCTCTCATTCACTCTCTCTACTTTCATAAGAAAGTTTGTGAAATAAATGGATATAAATTTGGAGTTGAAGTTGATATGAGCTCCTCCAACTAGCTCTTTAGTCTAGCCCAGTTTGTATACGTGTGCGTGCCTCTTTAATACTAAATATGGGGACTCATTAATTCTATAATATACCTATGTATTTATTATAGAACAAATTCCGTTCTTTATATATATATATATACCGGCATACAAACTAGCGCTCTGTGAGAATGTGTGTGTGTGTTTTTGTTTGATTGAAAAACAGGTTGTGGCTATAAAGAACCGGTTCATATTCTATATCTGTATGTATGTTTGTATCTAAAATTAGAAATTAGTGTACGAAACTAAAATAAAACTTTAATCTGATATTAAAAGAATTTAAAAAAAGAATGTGGCAAGTTTTTTTCTTGTTTTTTATTTATTTTTTTATTATCTAAACATTAGACAGAGGGTGTTGTTTTTACGTATGTATTTGTGTTTATTATCTAAACATTAGACAGAGGGTGTTGTTTTTACGTATGTATTTGTGTTTATTATCTAAACATTAGACAGAGGGTGTTGTTTTACGTATGTATTTGTGTTTATTATCTAAACATTAGACAGAGGGTGTTGTTTTTACGTATGTATTTGTGTTTATTATCTAAACATTAGACAGAGGGTGTTGTTTTTACGTATGTATTTGTGTTTATTATCTAAACATTAGACAGAGGGTGTTGTTTTTACGTATGTATTTGTGTTTCCTGCCTGATTCTTAATAATATCAATAATATTACAATTTTTAATTAATAAGAAACCAATGAGCTAGATATAAATTAAAAAATAAAAAATTATTGCTTTAATAGATCGGAAACCTTGTGGATGGACATTTAGGGTAATTAGTCCCCCTTACCCCAACAATCACACAATTCTTCTTTCTTGTTCTAACAAATTTGTATTAATAAAATTTAGATATTTTCGTCCTCTAGGTTGGGGTGTTTACGATGCACAGTTCGTTGCGAATCGCAAAATATGTAAACTGATTCTGCTCTGAGCAAACTCGTGTTACCACACAATTTTGTCAAGATATCTATTGTTGATGGCGAAGCGCCCTGAAACTGGTCGATGATAACAATATGAAGCTGGATATCACATAAAAAAGAAGCCAAAATTGATAGTGTATTACGGAAACCTGGGGGAGGGGGGATGAACAAATGAAACACTCACTTGAGTTTCCGGGTTGAGATCGCTGAGTCGTTGCAAACTGGCGAAAGCTATTAACCTTCGTTTCGTCCATATTGCAATGCGCTTCTTCAGGGTCGTTACACCTTCAAAGTGGTTTCTTGCAAACAATTGTCGCGCTCTTAACCCGAAAAGTCAAGTGTTTTTCATTAAAATGGCCGCGGAAACCTAAAGGATCAATAAAACATTCATTAATGTCACAGTTTTATATGATAGATATTGATGGTAACTTGAGTGACGTCGGCGATTTTTCTGTTTATCACTTGAGCGTTTTGTTGTTTTTGAATTTACCCATGCACTTGCACTTCCGGTTACAATTCGATTTTTGAAAATCTGACACGATGCACTGGTATTTACTTCCTGTAAATACCAGTAAGGGTGACTTTTGTTACAATTTATGCTGTTTGCAGTTATTTCAGAAAAACATGATTTATTTGTTAGAGATATTTTTTTTGAGTGGTAGCCTGCATCTTTTTGTGGTCATCGACCGGTTTCGGGGTTCGCCCATCGTCTTGATAAACAGTATTATAACACAGATTTGCATAGAGTGAAATCAGTTTACACACTGTTTTGGAAAGTGTTTTGTTATGAATTAATTAGATTAGAAGGAGTTCTTTGTATCTGACAGCCTACATGTTGTTTCTATTTTTAAAAGTCAATATATTTTTAGTTCTTTAGAAATGGAAATATCAATACGCGGAAGTATGCTACTAAATTACTTTTTTGAGTAAATTTACGTCTTCTACAATACTAAATGGTTATTTGTACTATCTTGTTACTTTCTCTTCTCGTAGTAAGAGGAATTAATTGCGAGCGTCAAATTTAGTTTTCACCGAAAATATGAGTTCTGAGGTCCCCCAGAGTGCGGTAAAATAATTTCTAGCAACCGACCCCTCTGTACTTTAAACTTACAATGCAAACTGCTGGAAATAAATTATTTTATAGAGTATTTGTTGTAAGCCCCGGCCAGTTAGCTTTAAATTGATATTGGCGCTGAAAGCTTCTTTGGTGTAACAGAGGACGCCCACATCGCCTACATGTAAAACCCCTACCACCTTTTTTTATGGCCAGCTCAACTAAAAGTTTGTAAGAATTGCAATTTTTAGGAAAATTTGTATTAATTGGAGTAAGAGAAAGTTGTGTGAGTGTTTCACACCAATTTTTTTTTTCTTAAGTTCAAGATTTATAAATCGAAACCGATCGATGACCACAAAATGAGGCCGGCTATCACGGAAAATATGTCTGATGCTTTCTAGCTCCACGGATCCAGCTACAATAGTGTTATGATTAACTCATACTATCGTGGTATTCTGTTAGTACTGTACAATATATACAAATTCAAGGCGCGTCAACATCTATAGTTATTGGAGCCCGGAGCCTTCTTCTAAGTGCATTGCCGACCTCCGGACAGTGTTCTCTCGCTACGGACAATGCTTTCTAACATTGAACAGTGAGCTGTAGAGGCTCCTCGGAACAGAAAATCTAAGGGGTAGCACTCCTTAATGAGGTTTGTTTATAAATACATATATATCCAAGACCTGATCTTCCAAGTTCAATTATTGGACTCTTGTGCACAGTTGACTGTATATGCAGACTGCATACACTTTATCTACATGATTACTAATTAAATTTAGATTACTTAATAAACTGAATATGAAATATTTCTCCTGTATTTCGGACTATTAAAATATTAACACTAAATTGCTTACTGTTAAATAACATCTAATCCAGGATTTACGCAGAATAATATACAAATTAATTGCCCTCTCCTGTCTTTAGTTAAGTCTTCTAAGTTCTTACTGTTATCATAAGAAGTTTATATTTATTTAATTCTTTAAATACCGTTAAATATATTTATTTATTTATTTTTATTATTATTAATATAATCAAGTTGTGTATTTTTACTTTTTTTCTTTATAAATAGAAGATTTTAATAAGTACTGATTATGTAAATTCGGTCCTCAATTCTTGGCTCGTATATTAGTATTCCTTTTTGACATTAACTAATGAATGTCACAAATATTTGTATTTTATTTTTAGAAGAGATCCTTAAAAGGAAATGTACGTGACATTTAAATATTGAATGTTTCTGTTTTAAATGATCTGGATATTGATGGATATTCACCAGACTTACACAAAATTTTAAATTTCCAAATTTCGAAGTTTCATTCAAACTCATAATATTTAATTGATAAATTAGCACTTTGTAAATCAAATATTCCACACAACTATTTAGAAAAATCTGGTGTGAAACACTCAGACGACTTTCTTTCTCTTACTGCGAAATGGTGGCAAATTAATCGAAAAATTTTCATTAAAATGGATTCGTGACAATGTAACGTAAATAACGCTACAGTAAAGTAGCATTTCCGGTTGACGGAATTTTACCGTCCTCTAGTGAACAGGATAACATGTCACAGCGTCCTGAAGATATTTTTCTTTTCGAGGCTAAACAAGTTTAGAAATTTGCTTAAAAAAACAAACAAACAAATCTTACAGCGAACTCTAGGTAAAAAAAATTATCTTTACATAAGATACTTTTGAGTTTTATATTATGTACAGAAACCATAAGAATTATTATCTTATACATTATGTTTGTATTTAAGTTGCTGTAGATAAAGTTGTGTAATGTGAGAATGTGTGAGGTTAGTGTCTTAAGATTTAATATCGTCAGTTTCTTTGTGTGTATGTATGTATGTTAGTGTGTTGGTATAATATATGTTATTTTAAAAGAAAGTCCTGTATGTTTGTCAGTACGTAGTCTCACACACACACACACACACACTGCTTGCTACAGAGTGTGGCACACACAGAGAGAGAGCAAAGTATTGCCTGGCTGATGTAATGTGCAGGGGTCAATCAGGTACCGTTCATGACCCGCTGACCTCGACCTTATGCACCATCTGACTTCCATACCTACACACATATATACATACCTACACATTGTGCATGAACACTATTATACCACACATATAAAACTAATTCCTCTCGTTTTAATCACTAACTTCCTCCTATCTCTCTTTCACCAGCCATTCATTCTATACTATCTATATTCTATTCTCACCCACTTCCTGTCTACTGTTCACTTCACAGCTATCTTGATTAACAATTTTTCTGCGGCTCTTCCTTTACTTCTTCTGCCCTTCATCTTAATACCCTTTTACAAAGATATGCTATTTTAGATCGTTCAGATTGAATTGTTCTTTTCATCATATTTCTGTTATGTTTTGTAATATTTATATTTTGTAATATTTCTCCTTTCTCTTACTGCTGCTCTCACTGCATATGTGTTAAATTTTAGAAATGGAGTTTTCACTAGAAATACATGTTATTGGAACACAGAGTACGAAAAATGGTTTTTCAATCAATCAATCAATTTTATTTGTTCAAACGTATGTTTATACAAATGGAGTTGGATATGTATAATACATAAATATAAATAGGTTAAATATACAAAAATAAATTAATAAACTGGAAATAATTAATTAACTTAAACAAAACTCTTGCGAACAAAATTATAGCTCATATTAAAATAAAATAAAATATAATTGGGTTTATATTAAACAGAGACATGTACAACTAGATCTCTCAAAGATAGAACATGTAAGAAATATTTATAAAAATTATTAACCTCTTTTATATTATTGAAAGTAAGTGCAGCAGAAAGGGGGGCTTCATACTCACCTAAATATAATTTTCTTAAATTTTCCAGCGCTTCACAAGTACAGACAATATGCTCTAAAGTTTCAAAATCTTTTCGAAAAATGGTTTTTAGATTTTAGATATTAGTCTCTATGTGTAGTCTGTTATTGTGTGTGTGGTGTTTTTTTTTTTCCTTTATTTTCAACATGCTCCATTGTGTGTGTGTGTGTGTGAGAGAGAGAGAGAGATAGAGAGAGAGAGAGAGAGAGAGAGAGTCTTTCCGTTGAAAATAATCTTGACGTAAAACCATCTCTGATGATGACCATTCTAATAAATCTTCATCATACATTGGTTCGTGTAATATTAGTATAATGTGTAATAGAACTACTTCCCTGTCTTCATCTTAACCTCTTTTGTTCATTCAGTGACGTTTTATTTGTGTGGTGTGACATGGGTGTTTGTCTTTTATATATATGCATGTGTGTCTTGATCTTTGGGTACATTATCAACATAATTTAAAAAAAAACGAGGAAAATTCAAAAGTTAAATAAACATAAAAATTAAAAGTTAAATAAACATAAAAATTAAAAGTTAAATTTAAATATATCGAATCATAAAGGCACTGCTAGCTAATTGTCTAAAATATACATGAAACCCTGTAGTCCATTTTCATATGAGATCAGAAAGCAATCCCTACGTATCTGAAATCGAGATGACGTTAGCATCCCAGTTCAGAGCAGAATTGCTTGGAACTACTGTAGTCCTACATTTTTTAATTCACTCGCTGTAGAAATAAGGAAATTAGAAAATAAAGAGTTCTTTAAGAAAATTGAACCCGTTTTAAAATCAAATTATATTAATAATTACCATGTTTATTTTAAAGGATTTTAAGATTATATATATAATATATATGATATTTTACGTTTCTGCGGCCATTTTCATGAAAAACCTTGAGTTTCTGGGTTGAGACCCGGTTTACTAGAAACCGACGTTTCTTCCATATGGGTGCTTCATTAGCTTTGAAGGTGTAACGAAACTGAAGAGGCTCTTTGCATGTTGCATGAAACGAGGTTTGTAATAAATCACTGACCCGGTCTCAAACCGCAAACTCAAGTGTTTTTATAAAATATATTTTATTTGTAAAGTTGTTGGCTTACACCAACTGTATATTGTTTTACATTTTAATATTCATAAATAAATAAATAGTCATGAGAATTTCGCACGAAGGTGTCAGTCAAAATAGAAATTTTACAGTTTTTGCGGTTTTCTCACAAAAATCTTGAATAACCTTCAAGCGTGGTAAACTGTACTTGTGCGAGGGTAATTCAATAAGTAAAGAGAGACTAATGGTTTAATGAATCTTCTTACACTATTACTTTCTCTTACTCCTTGAAGAGGAAGTTGCGATCATGCCAGATTTTCTAAATTGATTTTTAACCGGAAATACATGTTACGAGGTCCCCAGAGCATGATAAAATTGTTTTTAGCAAATTGTCTGTACGTGTTGTTACGTGGTGACAATATTGGAGTTGTTCCGTCCTCTAGTTTTTTGAGTTTAGGTTTAGTAGTAGGTTAGATAGTATATAAGTTAAATTAAGTTAGCCTAAGTAGCTTAGTAGTCTGTCGGTATGAATGTGGGTATGTTTGTTTCGTTAGTATAGTTTAGTTGTATTTAGTGATAATTTTATAGAATTAAGGGAGAAGAAAATTAGAGGAAAAGATCGGAAGAAAGAAGAGGAGAAGGGAAAGTAGGGGAGGGACTGGATGAAGAGAAAGAAGTGGGGAGAAGAGGAAGAAAGGTTATGAAGGGATAACAAGACAGAAGGTAGCCTAGCCGGCTAGTAAGAAGCTACAAGGTGAGCTCTGAAGTAAAAAAAGATTTTCTAACGCGAAAGCGAACAAGCGGGCTTCCTCGAGAAGGGAGCGACATCATACCCGTGAAGGGGATCGAAGAGGAGGAGCGGCGCAGGGAAACGAACAGGTGCATTTGTTGTGTGTGGTGATCGTAAAGAAAAATTAACAATTTATGTTGTGTGAACTCCACTAACCAGGGCTGGTGTAAAATAGTAATTAAAATATAAAGAAAATTGAAATAAAAAGGGGAAACATTGCCTGTTGGCCAGAGTAATTGAAATATTGTATATAGATTAGAAGTTAAACCGTTCATTTTATTTCATTTATTTCCTTTTATTTCATTCTGATGTTATTTCTTTATTGTCCAAAGTGTAATTTTGTGTTATTTTAATTATATGTATGTTTTAAATTTACTTGGCGTCCTATTTTCCCTTTTTGTCAAAACTTGCTGGCAGGCTGTATAATTCGGCAAATTTTAATAAGCTATCGGAAGTTGTAAGCAGCTGTATACCAGGTAACTCGTTTGCTGAGCGTGGTAGGCGCCCGCTTTGAAACAGTAGAACACAGGTTCCCATATAGCCAGAGTAAACATTACTTTTTTTTGGAAAGAAAATTATTTTTTTATTATTTGTTTATACTATAATTTTTTTTAATTTTAGAAAACGATATTTGTATTTATTGATTATTACAGTAACGTTATTTTATTTAATTACTTGAAAGGAGCCAAGGTAATTGTTCATTTTATTTATTTCTTTGTTTAAGATAGGTTTCTCTGTTAAACCTCTGAAAAGGAAAACAAAAACAGAGTGGCGTCCTGGAACTTCCCTTACTATTTTCCCGTTTACTCACATTTTCCTGACCCCCCCCATCACAACTGCAGCTATCGGTAACCTTGTGCAACTCAAAGGGTTTGAGGTGTAACAGTGTGTTAACAGTAGAGCTCAAAAACGAAAAATCACAGGAAGCTCAAACTTGATATTCATTTAAGTGCTACCATCAAATGGCGGTGGCGCCACCATGGTGTGCGGCGAAATCCATCAACGAAGTGCGACTTTGCTTAACTGTAATTTCTCATACGTAGATGCGCAGCATGAGGGCGAACGTTGTCTGCTGGAGTAATAACATTTCTTCCCTCTGCAAGACACACCGCCCTTCCAGGATGGCAAGCTTCATTTTATTTTTAGCATCTCAAAATGGTATTTTTCTATTCTAAAATACCGACGACTAAATTGCTCCTTGCTAGATACGGCTTCCATTCCATAGGTTGCTGTTTGAATTCGGGCTTATGAAGATAAAATTCCAAGTCCTTCCGAAAATCCATCATCAGATGGAACGTCCTTACAGTTCCCTGGAAATAGCAATTTTTCCTGTTTTTTTATGATAGTCCGTTTTGTGTCTTGGAACCTATTTTCAAGAATTTTTCATGAATTTTAACAAACTTTTGATGAAAGTATCTCATCTTGATGAAAGTGATGGTACTATAAGTGGGGGTATTAAATTTGTGCTTTTTGCAATTTTTCATTTATTTGCTTTGTTCATACCACACATTGTAATAAACACACATTGTAATAAACACACATTGTAATAAATACACATTGTAATAAACACACATTGTAATAAACACACATGTAATAAACACACATTGTAATAAACACACATTGTAATAAACACACATTGTAATAAATACACATTGTAATAAACACACATTGTAATAAACACACATGGTAATAAACACACATTGTAATAAACACACATTGTAATAAACACACATTGTAATAAACACACATTGTAATAAACACACATTGTAATAAACACACATTGTAATAAACACACATTGTAATAAACACACATTGTAATAAACAAACATTGTAATAAACACACATTGTAACAAACACACATTGTAATAAACACACATTGTAATAAACACACATTGTAATAAACAAACACTGTGAGACTAAACGCTAAAAATATTTTTTATTGTTAGGTCACTTCAAAACAAGTTTTCTCGAAGGCGGAAGTTGTGATCACATGACGTGCAAGATATTTTGCTTCGTACGATATGAGCTTTAACGAAATAAAGAGCAAGGATTGGGTAAGAAAGTGCCCCCTAGGTTGTTTCAGAAATACAACTATTACCACAGCCAATTAGATATAAATAGCAAAATTACATTTAACAAACAGCTGATTTCTTATTTTTTTTGTTAACAAAATCATGTTAAAGGAAATTACACAGGGTAACCGCATATAAGTACCCTGGAGAGGCCGGCCAATTTTATATAATTGGTAATATTTAGTAAATTGTTTATAGTACGTGATATTGGCGGTAGGGTGCCTTGCAGTGTGCCCACCACTTACTGCTCTCACTATGTGTATGTTTTTGCCGATGAAAATAGCACGCTAATAGCTAAATTTTGTTGTTTTTTATGCGAACATTATTAAAACTTGTTTTTTATTTTTGTTTTTATTGTTCACTTATTGTGCGGAAAAGTTACCGTCCAAAAATAAAGAAAACTGGAATGAAGAACGGGGGGTAACAAAAAACACCATCAAGAATTGGTGTTGTACAATTTTAAGGTCGATTTTATCTCTGTTTTGCTGAATCGTCATTTTACCAGGTTGGGCTGTTTGGATACTTTAAACATGTTTTCAGCCAATTTACTACACATATTACTACAAATCGCATGTACCAAGCCTGGTACTGGTAAAGATTCAGCTTTTTGGGTAATGTTGCTCTTATTCTCTATTTTTATTAATTACTATTATTTATTATTATATTTTCTTACCTCTTTCGAGCTACTTACCTTTATATATTTAAGTGTAGCACTTTAACCATAAATCTTGGCAAGACCTTTTGTGCATAGTGGGTAAATTCACGAACTTACAGGTTCTTCACTTACAAGGCTGAAACCAGGTAACTACGCCAGGTATTTTATTATGTTTCGTAAATACCTTTCATTTAATATTTTTGCCATTCTATTTGGCACCCTTTACTTGTGCCAGTGTGTAAAACTTTCGATTAGTTTTCAGCTAAATTCACCCATACCCACTTATTTGGGTATTTTACTGCTTCAGTTTAACTACTTTAAGCTGATAAGCTTGAGTTTTTTGCTTACTAATAGCGTTTCTTCATTAGAACTAAGCACCTTTCTTATACGAGAATAGCTGTATCGCCTGGTACGCTGACAAACCACTGCAAAAGCATAATTGTTCACATTATTTCGTCAAGGTTAAGGTATATTTCTTTTTACCTATTCATTTCTGTTTCTATTTAACAACTATTTCATTGTATAGTACAACCCTTCACTGTAAAGGCGTATCCGTGCTTTGACCCACTCAGTTATCTTCTATTTTGTGGCCATTTACTTACTTTACCACTTGTCTTCAGTTATAACTATTTTGCTATTTTTTATTTAATCTACATTATTCAGGTTAATCCTGATGGTCCTCCGATCTGGAAATTGACACCCAACTTCATGGAAAAGGACGTGGAACTCGCTGTCCGACCATAGCGTCCGTCCGCTTGGCATGTAAGCTCGAGCATGCTGGCTTGCTGTATTTTCTCCATGGCAGCGCTACCACAATTGCTTCCAGTTGGGTTATAGATAGTACCAAGCCTATTCTGCTCTAAGCTCTGTGCGGAGCGTTTAAAAGTAATAATGTATTGTGGACATTGGTGATTCGAGATCTTAATAAATAGAGGTTTATTTGTTTGTTAATTCTTGATGGTGTTTTTTGTTACCTCCCAGGTCTTCATTCCAGTTTTCTTTATTTCTGGACGTTAACTTTTCCGCACACTTATTTACATTTTAAAAGTTTGGCTGTCATTGTATTTACTTATTTAATTTGTTATCTAAATGTGTTTGTTTCATTTATAATATGTAGAATAAATGTACTTAAAATTGCAGGCAATGTTTTCAAAACGGGTTTTATGTTTACTGGTGTTGAAACGGAAATATTTCTGAACTTAATGCTTTTTACTTCTCCTTACGGCTGTATTTGGAAGTATTGCGGTTTTATCAACTTGTCAAAATGGCAAGTTCGGTGGGTTTTCACCGAATATACTACCTGTTTTGAAATTTTTACAAATTCGAAAAATCCAAAATTTGAAACATCGTTTAAATTGTCGTTTAAATGCTATCAGAAGAACCCGGAACAGAGTGTTTTTTTGCGCCTTTGGTCACTTCCTCCTCCCCCAAAAAAACTTGAATAAAAAGCACAGTGTAATCATATAAATTAAATCTTGATATGTGCTGCATATTGAGGGGGAGCAAAAAAAATTAAAAAATATTTTTTATCAAAAAATAAAAAACATTCAGGTGCAGGAAGTTGAGTGTTCTAAATTATTAGTAGATTGATCTATTTTTTTTCAAGTCTAACAGATATAATAAAATTGGAATCAAATATTCAACCTGTGACTTCCTTAGTGATGTTTATCTTTGCATAAAGAAATTCGGTTGATATTTTGAAAGTTTTATACCAACACGAGTAACTTTAATCAACAACTAAATGTAAACAAACGTCGTTTACTGATAACGTCGTTTCCTGAACTCAGCGCATGCTATTTAGAAGATTCTTTTCTATTAAGCTTAGGCCCACAGACAAGATACTGTGGGCGTCAATTCGACCAGTATTATTTCGTGATTTATACTAAAATTATTATAAGTCGTTTAAAAACAAAAAAAATAAAATGTAAACTTAAGGAGAAACATTAGATGGGTCAGCAGAAATGTTCAGACATTAAGTGACCCGTGGGTATCAACTTAATTGCCGATCAACGCTGTAAAGTGTCATTTCTCTATAATATTATCTGTAATATTATTAAGAACGAATAGTAGTACCGAAATTCCAAGCTGGAAGAAAATCGGTTGACCGGAAGTGAACCTTAGGGAACTCATTTCTTCTTCTTCATTTTTTCCGATTTTCTTTACAACTATTCCGCAGAGTTTCTTCAAATTTGGAATCTCTTTGAGAATTGATTCTATCGGGAATTCTGCGGTAGCTAGCTGGTTGGTCGGGCTAGATTTAAGTGTTTTTTTTATGGTTTAGGTTCTCCCACCCACTAATATTGAAGCCAACTGTGCATTTATTTTGAAGAAACTTAGCCTCAATTATAACTATGTAGACTGCAGTCAGAGACAGTGGTGTGAATGTTTCACATTTGGATTTTTTTTTTTAATTAAAATAAAGATCTGACCTGTTGAATGGTAGTTTATATGCACATTACTTACTTAACTGATTGGGATGAAGTTACGTTTCCAACCATAATGAACGGGTATTATAATAATTATAAGAGCAGCGGATATTAATCCAAATTAATCCTGAAGGTTATTATTTAACGGAACAACAGCTGTTATTATTTTTAAATTTCTTAAATAACTAATTAACCTTTCTTGTGTATAACACTGTATCTAATTACGTGCGAATATAATAAAAATAATAACGATAAATAAATTGTATCAATTCTAAAATGAATAGTTTAATTCCCGCGCAGATATATAACTAAATATCGATATAATTACCCTATGGTCTTTTTTGCTAACTAGATGATATTAAAGCGTGTTAATGTGTACAATAATGGATCTTATATTAACCTAGAAAATGAATATTAATAAGGAGAAGAACATACATTAATGAAATTATAAGTGAAACAATTATATGAGCAATTTAAGAGGTAAAATACCGTTAAAAAATGAACGTTCAGCGAGCAATATGAACGTTAGCAGATTTAGTATCGATAAGAGCTAACTGGTTGTAGCTGGTCGTTTGGAAATATGATTATTGTCTGTAAAATAAGGTGTAATTGGAGGAGACACACATCTTCTTCAGTTCAGTGATTTCAAAAAATCTTTATTTCTGGTGAAAATTCAATTGCGAAAATTCACAGGATCCAAATTACTAACAGGGTACAGGAAAGAGGAAGCAAAAATGTTAAGAGATTGTTAAGAGAATGCTATGAATATTAACACAACCTTCTCATTACTTGTTGGTTATTTATTTTCTCTTAAGAAGATATCTTGCGATAGTGTCAACTTTTCGAATTGAATTTTCACCAGAAATAATACGGGTTGTAAATGATATATATATATATATGTGTGTGTGTGTGTGTGTGGACAAAATATCTCAAAAACGAAAAATCGCAGATTACTCGGTGTTCCATCTACGTAATTCTACCGCTTCTGGCCGAAGGTTTAGGGCAAAATTCATCAACCGGGTACTACCACTACCATATATACATATAGGTTTCCCAGTTTTTCGCAGTGTTCCTGAAAACGGCTTCAACGATTTTCTCTAAACTTCGTATACTATATACATATGTAAAGTATCTATCCTCCCGGATAGGGATGTAAAATAAGAATGTTCAGAAATAGATGTTTTGAGGTAATCTGGGGGAATAGTAACGTTTTCCCCCATTTTTCCCCACTTCCCCACTTTTGTAACGCTTTCCTCTAAGTGCTACTACGTACAGTGTATGGTTCTAACATTTACATAATATTTATTTAAATTATTAGCATTGGCAGAATCCCGAATTTGAAGAATAACCAGTTACAGATTAGGTGTTTGAGTTTTTTGGATTTTTCTCGAAAACTAATCTAACGATTTTCTTCATACATGGAATGCTCACTTCACAGATATAAACGCCCCCTTTTATGTGGAATATTTACCTGAAAAAATTGATTTTAGGTAGTTCTGCGGAGATTGGCGTTAAATTTTATATGTTTGGTTAGTGCATTGTTATTGGTACTCTCTTCTGAACTACAATGAAGTGATTTCTACAAATGACTCTTACAATTATTCTACAAATGATACTATACAACTATTCATTACACTTGAGTGGTACTTCTTGCAGGAAAGGTTATAACGTTTGCAACTCATCCCGAAGCCATCCATAAAATCAGTAATCCCAGGGAAAAATGGATCAAGTAGACGTGATATTAGTGGTTAGTTTGTGAATTTTAAAGAACTTCGTTGGAGGTGTTCGCGAAAAATTGAGAAAAAAAAAGCGTCGAGTGAAGTTGCACTTTTGGTTGACAGATTTTGCCCGAATCCTTCCAAAGCCGTATGACGTGCTAATTACTAGATGAAATATTTTTTTGAGCTACCTGCAATTTTTGTGTAACATTTTGTTCACATACACAAAACTCACAAATTCAGCACTGTTGCCTAATGACATTTCTTTTTATAATTCAGTAGACCTCAAACATGTCGTTCCGGTAGATACTTGATTTAGAAAATTTCTTACTATCGCCATATTTCCTCTTAGAGCAAACAATAAGATAAGGTACAGTTTTTGTGCTGCTGTGACCTTCAAATCTCAGTATAGCCTAGATTCTTTTCAATCTGTTTGAACTGTGGGCAAGAAGTTGCTCTGTCACAGTTCTAGACACACCACAATCCATTTTGAATGAAACATCCGCCCTAAGATATTGAATTGGTCACCTGCATCGTAGGGTTGGGACTGCAACGCCTGGGAACACCACACATCTCCCGCCAAGTTTTAAATCGTTTAAATCAAAATTCTAGTACAGACTTTGTCTCACCCTTGTCACCTCTACTCTCCACCTCGTGTACCCTCAGTTATCCACAAATCCTGTAGCACAGTACCTAATGTCTACCTCCTTCAAGCTTAATGGACAATTTTCTCATGTGTATGTGTGTGTGGTGTGTGCTATAACTTGTTACAATAACACCTAGTGTGTGGTGTGTGCTATAACTTGTTACAATAACACCTAGTGTGTGGTGTGTGCTATAACTTGTAACAATAACACACAAATAATTTTCCCATTATCGCAGGTAGTAATATTTTTTCTTGCCTGCATTTTACTGAATTATAACTTGTCATTATTTGATGAGTAGACTATTTTTGAAAGGCATAGTGTGATCTCAGGTTATTTTATTAGATAGTTTGGAGTAGTTTTTTGCACAATTTTAGTAAAATACAGGTGTCAACTTGGGGAGGACCCGGTTCCTTTACCTGTGGTCTTATGTTTAATTATACACCAGTCAAATGGTGATAAATCAACGCAGACCGTTTATCATAAGTGTGACATCACACTTTCTGCTAATTACAGGGCAATGTTTCAGGTGTATATAGCGTGGGGTTACCTGTTTTGTGACACAGGTGAAGTATTTCTTTTACAACGTCGGCAACAGTTGTTTAAATGTTGAAAATGATGCTTAAATTTTGGCAGTTGGCAATAACTTATAAAAACATGGCTAACTAATGACGAAATTCCTGAGAATCGTTTCTTTAAAAAGTAATGTGTTTAACTGTTTGAGGAATTCTTAATATATAATTTTAATGTAAGAAAATTTGCTAAATTCTATTTTCACCGGAAATAGAAGTTATTTATTTCCTGTCCAGTAACATTTACATAACCTTCTCTTAGTGCAACAAAAACACTTCTAATTGACCAAGTTCCGTGAAGATTTATTGATTTGCTTTAACGTAAATATTGAGCTAGTGGGGGTTCATGTAACCTACCCTACAGGTGGTAGTTGAATGATTATATTGTTCCAGAAGACATTGCCAATAATTTTTTTTTTAATTTAAGGCGCGTCAACATCTGTGGTCATTGGCGCCCGGATCTTCTCAGAGCACTGCCGGCCTCTGGACAGTTTTTTCTCGCTACAGAAAACACTGTCCATCAGCTCAACAGTGAGCTGTAGAGGCTCCTAGGAAGAAAAATTCTAAGGGCGAACTGGACGCGAACCCGGGTCCTCCGCGTGGGAGTCCAACGCGCTAACCACTTAGCTAATCCCTCCCCTTCAGTATTGACCAAACAATTGACATTCGACATTTAAAGTCAGATCCCATAGAAACCTCTAAAATCAGTTTTCCGGAACAATGTTTCAGTATGTAAGTGTGCAGTCAGCATTGCAGGAAAGGTCGCACTTCCGGTTTATTGATTTATATCCTATAATCTTATTGTCGGATGCAGTGTTGGAATATCAAATTTGAGTTCCCTGCGTTTTTTCCGGTTTTTGAGTTATTTTGTTCACATATAAATATATGCGGACCCAGGCAAAACACGCACAGATGCAAAGACACATACACACACACACACACACACATATAGACCATTTGTACTTAAGGAACCTAGAAACATGTATTTCCGGTGAAAACTGAATTTCGAAACTTTGGCACGATTGCAGCTGGAAAAAACGCTAAAAATCTAAATTTGATGTTCCGTTTGATTATCGAGATTACTTGAAAACGAATGTTCAGTTGAAAATCTATCCACTAGAAGTTCAATTTGAATGAATGATTTATTCAGACTTTTTGCAGTTTTTTCACCGTTCCAACGGTGGAAAAATCGCAGCAAAAAGTTTATATATATTACTTTTAATTGAAATGATTATAGCAAAATTAATTTTATAGCATTTAGGGCGAGTTTATACATTGGGTTGTACTTGTCACTTCCATTTGCAGTACGGTTCCCTTCTCTTCATTAATTAAGGCCATCTAAGCGTGAAGTATAAATTCCAAATTTGTAAGAAATTTCAGCGTTAGAATTGTGATATATGCATATGAATGTTCATCGAGTGTTCCACAACTGATTATTTAATTACGATATGATAATTGACTCTTGTGTTAAGAAATAAAAATAAAATAAAATCAGTTTATTACTTAATAAAAAAAAAATACTATTGGCCTTATTTGAAAATGTTACAATAAACGGTATATGAACGTGTTATTGATTTTAATGTATACTTATATATATACATATATATCTATATATATATATATATACTTATATATCGTAGGATATATTTATGTAATGGTAGTATGGTGAAATCTATAAATCTTGTTGTCATCTCTCTCTCTCTCTTCGAACCTTGTTTTAATATTATTGTCCTCGATTCTTGTCCAGAATAGTAGATACAATATACCTAATGTATTGTTATTAGTTAAGGTCAGTTTGGAGATCTGTGTGACACTTGTTCGAATCTACCTGTCACGTTCTTATTATTATTATTGTTATTATTTTATTTCTATAGTTGGTCTTAATAATAACTACTTAAATAGAAAATAAGATTTCTGAACTCGTTATAAAAAATGAGTAATAATATTAATGTTGTCTTTACATTAACTATTTTATACATAAATATTGATACGTAGCATAATTATTTGAAATCTCTCCACTCAACTTGCTTAGCCTAATCTGTAGTGAGGTTTAGTGTAAGTGGACAAATTCCAGACTGCTCCCAGACATTTCTAAATTCGATTTTTAAAAAGCTAAGAAGAAGATATTGTACTTCATTTTACAATAGCAATTGCCTTAACGGTTATAGTCGAGAGTGAATGGGGCCTGTGGAGAGGGAACAACTGTCTCCAGATATTGTCCGATTCTGGGTTAATATAAAACACGGAAGATAGTAGTACTATAAGAAAATAATTTGCTCCATTTAATCTAATTAACAGTTAAGCGTCCTTATATCTTAAATCTCATACACAATACCTCAAACCAAAAGTCCATTACAATACAGACATTAGTTGACCATTACTAGATGTATTAAGCAAAGGATTCCTATAGAAGGAAAGGTTGTTCGTATAATAGAGTAGAATACCTTTCCTTCATGGCATGGCGTGCGTGGAAATTTTTCTGTGAGGTTCACAATCAAGAAAAGATGATAGAAGGCTGACAGAAAGTAAAACTAAAAATTCTGGTATGAAACACTCACACGACTTTTCTTTTACTGAACTTATATTTTACAAGTCCAAGTAACGAACTTCTAAACGAATAAACCTGGACTTTTTGTTTTACTAGACTTTAATTTGCGTTAACATTCCACATAAATATAGATATTGAGGAGTTGCACTTTACACGTTCTCAGGACATTACTAGGCAGTAAGATATGATACGTATCAGACCAAGATGACTGCGCCCTACCATCGAGTCTCAAAAATATGATTTGGGCAATTTAGAGATAAACATCACTTTCAGAATTCATCTAAAACAAATTCCCATCAATAAAGTGATAGATTTATCTTATATATTTATACGTTATAATAAGCCAAGAATATGTCTAAATAGTTCGCAACGTGTGCAAAGAAAATGAGAAAATCTAAAAAAAAAAAGCTGAAAAGACAAGTCAGTTAAAGTGGCACTTCCGGTTAAGGATTTTGGTGAAAACTTTTTGTGTCTTATCCTAAACGGAATACCAGTACTTCCTGCACCTTTGTTTAAAATATTTTGTTCATACACACCATTCCCTAAAAACTTTTTTTCGTACGGAAGGACCCTTGAATCATTTCCGGTGGAAACTCAGTATCCAAAATTCTAGATACTTGCTCATTAGTAATTATGAAGTTTTGTGGGTCCAATATAGTTGACGTTCACTACTCTCAGATAATTTAATTTTTTACGTCTACACAAAAAAATGGTAAAATTTATTTATTTATGAATTTCATTATTGCATTGCCTAAGCTATTGAATCCCTAAGCCTCTTGACAACAGTCTTTTAGAAGAATAACGTTCCCTTTTATATTACAGTCTGACCGCCACTTGGCAAGTGTTAAAGATTACAGTTTATTTACACGGAGATAAATATTTTTTTAAATTTAAGGCGTAACATCTATGGGTCAATATACGTACATGGTCTATTGGCGCTCGGAATCTTCTCAGTGCACTACCAGCCTCCAGTATTCTCTCGTTACAGACAACATTGTCCATCAACGGGACAGTGAGCTGAAGATGCTCTAGAAAGAGAAAATCTAAGGGCAGCACTGCTGGACCCAGCACCTCCGCGTTGCTAGTCCACCGCGCTGAATATGCTAGTACAATGTACCACATTGAAGGGATTACCTATCCCTTCCCACACATTGAGATAGTATTACTTGTCTTTAATTGCTACATTATGTTTTAATCAACATCGTTTGCAGTGTGTGACACTTTAAGATTTATAAGAAGTTGCGGGTCGCAAGGCGGTATGAAGTACAGTGTCAGCCATATTGCACCCATTGTACTTCATAAGTACGTAGAAAAGTAAAATAAAATGAATATTTAAATTGATTCAATTGCCGCCAACAATATTGTAATAGTAAGCCTTGCCAGTTTAAGATATGCAAAATATATTTATATATTCTGTGGTATGCTACTTCTATAAACTCTAAGTTGCTATAAAAGCTAATGTTGATAACTTCATGAGACATTAGCGCCAGAGTTCAGTATCTAAATAACTAACCAGACTCTAGAAGTGATAAAAGTGCAGCGATAAGAGTTACTTACATTAAAGCCCAGTTTACCTGTCCAGTATCACTTTTCAGTTTTATATACCCTTTTTTTTCGAAATCGCCAATAAAATTCAGCACTTTAATCCGAACTAAATAGATTTGTAGCTCCTCCCAATTTCTTGTAACTACTATCTACCCATAAAACCAATAAACTCCTTCATAATGTAATAATAGTTGTATATGCATGGACAAATTTATTAGTATTGCTTAAAGCACTTAAAAACTTTAATATCAGAATAAACTGAATATGCAGCTCGCCCAACCGTATTTACACATTAAAATAGGAAATATTCCGCATTATAAAGGAAACGAGCATTATAAAAATATAAATATTTTTTTATATTATGAATTTATATTTATTAGTTTATTAGTAATAGTAGTTCTAGAAGAGTTTCACTTTGGCTGGACGACATTTCAGATATCTCCAAGTCGTAAAATTGGATCAGTTATTAGTAAGGGTAAAATGGTATTTTATTGTCACAAAAAAACGCTATTCTCACTAGAAGGAAACAAGTGTACAGGTTTTGACTAAAAAAAAAAAAAGAAAAAGAATCAGATTGCATCTTTCAAAGATTTCAACTAGTCATGGGCGTAATACATTTATCATGCAAGGTTATCGCTATTTGAAGCGCCTGATTGGTTGAGATATATGGACTACACTATTGTACCAAGATATGATTAGTTGAGAACCAAAACTTTCCAAATCTAAACGTGACTATTCTCAGTGATATAATAACTGGATATTTAATTGAAATATTCTTCTTTTTTTCTTGCAGATGTAATTGAAATTTTGCGCTGTCAAATTTCCAGAATTGAATTATTGATGAAATATAATCATTCAGGTCCACTGAGTAAAAACAAGTTTTTAGCGAATGGACTGGACTTTGTAAATGGACAAAAATATCTAACGAAGAAAAATTGCAGAAGCTCAAATGCCATATTCCACGTAGCTCTAGCGCCATCGCATATGACAAAAAGTTTACGGTTAAAATCCGGCAACCGGAAGTGTACTTTACGGAAGTGTTTTTTCATTTTTTTTGCGATTTTTTTGGAAACCGCATAAACAGTTTCTTTAAGCTTTCGTAAACATGATACATGATATGTTTGTTCTTGGGCACTTTTGTCATTTGGCATCCTCTAAAATGGCCTGAGGAAATATTGCATTCGTGTCAAATTTTCGAATTTGAGTAGGTTTGTGTTTTGAAGTCCCAGAGTCCAAAAAAATTATTTTTAGAAAATATTTCTTGTGTGTGTGTGTGTGTGTGTGTGTGTGTGTGCGATGTGAACAGAATAAAAACGAAAAACGCAGGAAGTTCAAACTTGTCATACTGTTTCAGAATCACCATGGGATCCATAAGTTATCTACTAAAATTCCTCAACCGGAAGTGCCATTTAATGAATTTTGATGGATTGGGGTGAGGAGGATTTTTTCAAAATTGGCTGCAACATTTTCTTAAACTTTATATGCCTATTATGGAAGATCTATCACTTTTATCTGAAACATTTTTCTGGGAAAAGTCCTTTGAGAGTGGTTGTGGGGAAGTGATGATGATGTCCACAGTTCATTTCAAGACATTATGAGTGAGTGTGTGTGTGTGTGTGTGTGTCCTTCCAACTGTTTAATGTTATTGATAATTAATTAGATTTAAGAAAAATTTTGCGTTCTAAGAAAAGAAAATCTGGAAATCCTGAATCCTTTTTTTCCACCCCGCAATTTTCTCTAAAGACGCCAGCAGGTTCCTTTGGACTTGGTTACTACATTAACTACTATCACCTTTATTTGAAACTTGTTGCCAAATATTACCATGTTCATTGGGCCATGTGTAAAATATTTATGGGAAGTGAAAGGCAAGAAAATTGCCATTTATAGAAGTGAGAGAAAGTTCATGTGAATGCTTCACAACAGGTTTCTAGATAACTCCTTTGTAAATTTAATTAAATGTGTTGTGTCGGCTCAAGTCTTAAAGTAAATTTTTCTGTAATTGTGCCGTTGAAAATGCGATTAGAGAAAAGCTGGTGAATGTTCCACAATAAATCATTAATTTTCCTCAAAATTCCACAGAGATGAGGATGGAAGGATTTAATAATAAAATATAATATATCTACCGAACACACATCTGTGCCTTCCAGAAAAATAACAAATCTCACGATATAGTGTTATGAAAAATAGTTTGTTCAGGAATATCTAAAGGAGAACCAAACGAAAACATTTTGTTACAATAAATAATATAATAATAGTAATAATAATATAGAGGCGTTAGAAAGTGATGGTACAATACAGATAAATATGTGAACAGCAAACCTCAAAGGAAAGAATAAGAGAATTGAAGAAAACTTTAAATATCTTAACTTGTTTGTGTAGGTATATATACCAAATATATATATATATATATATATATATATATATATAATATATTAATATATGTGTGTGTGTGTGTGTGTGTGTGTGTGTGTGTGGTGTGTGTGGTGTGTATATATATTATAATAGGGAGATGGATATTTTAGAAACTTCATATATATATATATATATCTTTACATGTGTGAATAATAATCAAACAAGTGACTGTTTGTCTGTATGTGTAGTGTTTATGTTTTTATTTTAAATATATAATTATATATTTTGTAGTAATGTATTCCCTTAAAAGACAACCTACAATTACAAAGTTCAGTTCTTTTTCACTCTCTTGTTCGTCTAAACTTCCTCCTCGTCCTTCTCCTTCATGTAGATGAGAACGTGTTCTTTCTCACACGTTCTTCTCTAGATTTGTAATTTCTTTATTCGTAACTATTTTTGCCTTTTTCCTTTCTTTCTTTTTTGTCTGCTACTTCCTCAGATTGCTCTTCATACGTACTAGGAAGGTAAAGAGGAATAATACAAGTGGTTTTCTGAGTATGAAAAAGTATGTTTAGCCACAGGTTGTTGTCCATTTTTATATTAGACAACGTTACCTCATCATTTTTATATTCCTTTTAGGTACTTATCAGT
Organism: Triatoma infestans; assembly: GCA_011037195.1. Classification (NCBI taxonomy): domain Eukaryota; kingdom Metazoa; phylum Arthropoda; class Insecta; order Hemiptera; family Reduviidae; genus Triatoma; species Triatoma infestans. The sequence goes on from JAAEAF010014349.1 coordinate 196,472, forward strand.
GTGATGTCAAAAGATTCTGCCAAGTTCCTCTACCGAAGAAGACCTAATTTTACTGAACGTTTTCATTTATTTTTTTTTTTTGCAGTGACGTGATTTTCTTGAAAATAGCTGCAAAGATTTTCATTGTACTTGAACTTACAACTGCAAAATTTTCTTATTTCTTAATCATAGAACGTTGGAAATTGTTGTAAAATGATGAAAAATATTGAATGGAAAATTCCTAGTTTAAAGAAAATTGTCATTAGTTAGAACTGTGAGAATGGAATCTTTCTCACCAGATTTTAATTTTTCTTACTATTGTAGAAGGAAAAATCCAGGAAGCTCAAGATTGTTGTTATTCCGTTTTAGTTCGCACCGCCACCGCATTCTGACACTAAGATTTCGATCAAGCCAAGTCTATCAACCGAAGTGCTGCAATAGTGAGTGGTCTTTTCCAGTGTTTTAAAATTTTTCTTGTAAACTGCTCCTACAACTTTGCATACTAACTGTTCACATGAAGACATATCACTTTTATTTGAAAGCTTTTTCCACGAAAATTGATCTGGGGGGGGGATTTACAACGTGAAACTTGCTCAGGATTTTATTGTAGAATTGTCTAGCAAAACTTTCATGGGTAACTTAGCGAATTATGAATTTAAATACGATTAGTGTGAAAGGAACTTCCGGCAACCAGCTTGACAAGTTTTCTCAACCAGTAAATAAGATTTATGTACTACATTAATGGTTCTTAGCAAGCAATAAAAACTATTCAAATGACAATATTGAAAATCGTCTAACTCGACTTGTCGTACACGGTATTGTCTATTTATTGCAGCCTATATAATAACATAAATCATTTTCTTGCAGATAAAAGTTTGTCAAGTGTTCATGCTGGTACCCTGTGTTCTGTTTGGTAGGCCAGTTTATTGATAACGGATACAGGCTTTAAGTAAAAAGTAATAAATCTATTACTTTATATTATAAATATACAAATTCCTTAATAGTTGTGCTAGTTTGGTGAGATAATTAGCTTGCCACCATTGAGGTTCAGCAATGGATCTCGAAGTAAACAGATCGATCTACTATCCCTTACTGCAAGGAAACGTAATGTGATCCTTCCCAATTTTCAAATTTGAATATATATTTTCCTAATTAAAAAAAAAGAAAATGAAATGTGGTGTAAAAGAGTGAGACGCGTTGCTCATACTAATTGACCCCATCACTGTAATTGCCACATTTTCATCTAACTTGCAATTTGTTACTATACTGTAAATATGTAATCACTTCAATAATAATACAGATAAATTTTAATAAAAATACATTTTGAGTAAAGGGCCAACTCCCAGCTCCTCCGAATTCCCCTCAAAAATCCATTTTCTCAGAAAACAAAATTCCAAATGAAAGTGATGTATCCAATTTATTAGGGTTAGTAGTATAGAGTGTACTAAGTTATAGAAACCCATTCGTGTCTTTTTATCCAGAACATCAATAACAACTGACAAACAATCTGGTGTGAAACATCCACCCGCCACTTTCTCTTACTCATGTTATTATTATATAAAATAACAAAATTAAAATTTTGCTCTTTCGTCCTAACATGTATATAGAGATGGTGGGGATGTGGGGGTACCAACCTACTAACCCAAGCAGGGAGGGAAGTGAAGAGGTCGCCAGTAACCTAGAACCAACCGTATATATTTGAATTAAATGGCCACTAATTCTGCAAAATTATCTTAAATTAAAAAAATGTTCTTTGTTTAAAAAAGTGTTTCAAATAAAAGTGATTGGTTTATATTTGTGCAGTTAGCTTTCCAAGTTTTCGAGAATGAGCCGTTTTCAAGGAAATCCAAAAACAATTCAAAAGCCTATTTAGTAACGACGTGCTTCCGGTTAAGTGATTTTCTTCAAATTTGTATTCTTTCTCTAAAATTGTATGCTTCTAATGTATTTTTTTTTTTGGCGCATCGACAACTAAGGTGATTAGCGCTCTAATGTATATTAATATTATATAGGTTACAGAAGATTGTATACTTTAGAGGGGCAGCACGCTACTGTTCGTTCAAAAAATAAATTTTCCCTACGAAACGTTTCAAATCCCAGTGACAGATCTTTATTGTGCAGCCGGGATACGCAGATTAAAGAAAATCGTTATAACCGCTTTCGAGGAAATGGTGAAAAACTGGAAAAAAAATTCTTGATAGTTGCCCTGTTGATGGATTCCAAAACTTGTGTGTATAATACGACGTTGATGGTCTATACAGAACATCAAGTTTGAGCCCATTGTGATTTTTCATTTTTGAGATGCCCGTTGTGACTCCCTGGGAATAAGAGAAAGTAGTATTTCCAGTCAACTGGTTTTCCGCAATATTCAGCATTTTGGCAAGAAATCTAATTCTTATTAATTTTTTATTTGGGGAATGTTGTCGAATTTGGCCCGGCACTTAGATTGGATCACTATTATAAATTGACTTGCATCAAGCATTTGCGCCATAAAATGGGCATATTACGGCGCAAATGCCTTATGCAAGTCATGTTTAAGTGTGCATAAATAAAATATCCCCAAACCGAGAAATGAAAACTGAATGCTTTTTCAGTTTTCGCTATTTTTTCACGAAACAATTTTCTTGTCACTTCGCCTATATAGGTAAGTTATCATTTTTATTTCAAACCATTTTCTAAGAAAATTGATTTGCCAAAGTTTTTAAAGGAAGTGATGAAATACGACATTGAAGTTCAGCTGGGGGCGGGTGTTGGTGTAGTGGTTATGAGCATGGACTTGTAAGTGGGTGGACCCCAGTTCGAGTCCAGCGTATAACTAAATTTTATATTTGTTTAAAAAATGTTATTAGTAAAGTAAGTGCTTTCGCCCCCGTCCACGACACCTAATTTGGTAGTTGGACGTTAAGCCCGCCTGAATAAATAGGCATTACTTTACTTTACTTTTGAAGTTCAGCTTTTCCTTAACAGTTCTTCAAGATGGCTCCCAGGTTTTTCCTGAAACATGGTTTACTTAACTCAGCGTACACAAACTGATCCTGTTTATTTGAAACATTTTTCCGGAAAAATTGATATCTGGGAGACTTTGGGCCGGTTGGGGGGGGCCCTTTTAATGCTGTTGCAAAACGTTACTGTTCTATCACCTGGTAGGAGATCAGAGAACTAAACGGTTTGCAACAATTCCGACTTCATCGAAATTTGTCCATAAGAACTGTCACAACTACATTAAGAACCAGTCGTGTCAGTTTTTCACACATTCAGTTTCTGATGTGTTGTTGTTTCTGAAACTGAAGTAACAAAACTAATTTTCTTCCCCTCGCTCAAGTACTTTCACCACAATTTCCCGTAAATCCCGCTCCTATTCATCTTGACTTTAATAATAACAATAATAGACAAGTACTTTTCAACCTTAGATACAGAGTATACGTATATAGAAGGGATAAGTAGGTTTCTAGTTTTGTAGAGTATCTAAGTTTGTATGTCTGTCTATATGTATGTTTGTATGAGATGGTAATAAAAAAGTTTGATTACTAAAGTAAGAAAGAGACTAAGACCGTTTTGTACGACAACAACAAAGTAATAATAACTTCAGCAACAATACTGTGCACTTGTTGTTTTGACTACCGTGCTGACGTGAATGGACTGTACGTGTACGTGTGTACAGTCGCACATGCTGACAGTGAGCACCCATTCCGTATGATTTAAAAATATGGACTAGAGCAGCATCTTGCTTCTGAGCGCGCCACTTCCAGATCTTACTGACTTCCACATATGGTTTAATTAATTTGTTTCTTTTTTTTTTAATATATCGATTTTTTATTGATTAAACAGTTACCATTAAAAGAGCATACTATTTGTATATGAATTTTTTTTTTTCTATAATAGATAATTATGTATTAATTATTAAACAAAAATCGGTGGATATTCATCAAACAGTGAGTAAAGTAATGTTAGCGGGTGTGGCAAATGAACGAAAGTGTAAAAATATTTTACTCACGTGTTGAATATTAATTTATTTCTGCAACAGCATTAAATTGGTTCTAAACTTGTATGACATTAAAACATTTGGTGTGACTTTCACACTCACTTAACTTTCTCTTAGTGCAATTTACACGATTTAGGTGATACATTTTCTTTGAAATACCGTCGCCGGCAACCCGCTGTTTCTTCGGACGCTCTCTGTCGGACTTACGACAACAAACGTCGGTTCGCCAACTGTTCGACGCTCCCCCGCGCCCCACTCCAGCATTCATTTCTGGATTTGAGCAGTTGTTGGCTGGACCTATTGAAGCTGCCGAAGCTCTACTCAAAATTAAAGCGCCTGATTTAGCGTCCTTCACCTGCTTTTCATTACTCATCCGTCATTTAGTCGTCATAACTAGGGAAGCCCTGGAGTTGGAATTCACTCATTCTGAGTATCCCGCAGATAAATGAGATCATTCTGCGCCGACTGCATGCCCTCCAATTAACACCATCCTCACCTTCCTATTTCATAATTTTTAGTAAATGTTTGCCTTCTCTTCATTTTATTTCAGTTGGAGAATCTAAAGATAATAAAATGACCATTTTGTGGAAACCCTCCCCTCCCCTCCCAAACTTCTTTAAATTAATTTTGTCGGAGAAAAGTTCCCTCCAAAGTTGATAGGTCTCTGCATTCGTAGTGTCATAAATTTAATGGAATCAGTTAAAAAAATTTAAAGTTTGCAAAAATTGTTAAAATATATTAATAATAATTAAAATGGACGTTCTAAAACTTTAAAACTGTTTTAACACAATGTTTCATGTTGATATCATGGTCAGTGTTAATCAATTTAACAATAAATTAAATATTAGGAAACGTAATACAATTTTGCACTTAAAATTTCTAAAATTGAAGGTAACCTTCCTCTTTTATGTATGGACAAAGTTCTCTTATAGGTCTCCGTACATGTTTCACCTCTTTTCATATCCTATTTTAAATAGTTTTAGCAGTTGTAGAAAAAATACAATATTTGACAGGAGAATGTACAAGTGGCTTTTTACTACTTGTCAAACAAGTAACTGTTTTTCATTCACCATTTTAAAAGAATGCAAAAAGCAAGTCTGGTGTGAAACACTCACACGACTTTCTCTAATTGGCAGATTTTCTTAAAACTTGCACTTTTTACCGAACGTTTAGTTACACTTGCATGATATTGTGTTCTCGCAGAACAAAACTAAAATCAATTTTCACTAGTAAAATGACTCAAATTAAAGTTGTATTTACATACGAGCACTGGTATATGGGCACTGGCATTCCAACTTTATAATGTTTATACAAAAATCATGACGTATATCAGCTGACATGTTGAATGCACCTATAAATAAGCCATCACGCAATCGTACCAACTTAATATGGTTAGACAAGTTTTTATTTAAATTCCTTCTTTCCCCCATTTTGCCCTATTAGGGGACTTTGAATTAATTAAATCGTTGGGGAACAGTTTTCCAGAAAATGCCAACTCGAAAACCTATTAAGTGAAATCGGTTAGCACATTTTTTTTACATTGGAAATTCCAGCAAAACTTTCAGTCTACCATTATGTTATATAAGACATTGCACTGAGAAAAACTTTGCTCTCGCCTTGAACACTTCCAAAAACCAAAAACAAATCAGATATGCTGAAAAAAATTATACCAACTTTGCAGAAAATCGAAGGAGCCTAGAAAATTGCGATTAAGTGAATAATAAAAAAAAAAAAATTGTTGGCGGATTTTCAGCGAAATCCTCGTATCAGGTTCGGTGGCCGCATCTAAACGAAATAATTCAAGTTCTGAACATTTTGCGATTTTTAATTTTTCAGTAATTTTGTTCACACACAAAAGTAGGCACTCTCGAATGTAATATGTATTACGACAACTGCTAACTGCTTTTGGTCAACCGTTAAATTAAATGATTACACTTTTTCAAACAATTGTCTGTACATAATAGTTGGAGAAAAAAAGGTTTTTAATTAATAATGCCTTTTATTAAAAGATAAATTGTTAAATTGAATTGGGCATGGAAGAAATTAGAGAAATACTAAAAGGAGAAAAAAGGAAATACTACAAGGAGATACTAAAATAGGAGACAATCTAGTTCTATAACGTCTAGTAATATGTATACGCTGCAGATTATTGTTTATAAAAAAATCATGACGTATTATATCAGCTGACATGCTGAATGTACCTACAGCAAGGTGTCCCCTGCATCACGCAATCATGCCAACTTAATATGGTTAGGCAAGTTTTTATAAAAATTCTTTCTTTCATAGCATATTTTCCTCTCATTTTGCCCTATTTAGGAGACTTTGAATTAATTAGATAGTAAACTTAGATAGTTAACAACGGCTAACTTTATTTACTTGAATTTAGATAAATTTATGGTTTAACTTTGAAATTCTATCATGTGTAAACATTGAAGGAGATTTAGATAAAACAATTTTTTCAATTTTGTCTTTCTTATTGCTGTAAGAGGAAGTATCATGATCGTGTTAAATTTTCGAAAATTCGTTTTTACCGGAAATACATGTTTTGAGGGCCCCGAGTCCAAAATAGTAGTTTTTTGGTTGGTATATTTACGTGTATTTTGATAAATTTGAATTTAGATAAGTACAAATAGAATTTAGATAAATACAACTAAAAATGGAAAACTCGCAAAAAGTTCAAACTTCATATTTAGTTTTGGGATAGCGACAATAAGGTTTTGAAAAAATCGGTCAACTGGAAGTATACCACTTTACTGAAGGGATTTTAGCGGTTTTCTCGAAAATGGTTCCAACGATATTTGGTCTAATTAAAATGACTCATGAGATCCCATAAATAGTTTTAAATAATTGGATGGGAACAGAATTTTGTTAGCCAAAATATGTTGATGATAGTTGGTCTGTTAGAATAATGATGTAGTAATCATGTTTAAGGGGAGGAAGGGTTATTACATTAAACTATTCATTAATAACCATGAAAACCAATATTTAATCATTATTTAAACAGGATATAGATCATCTACGGATATATCTATATATATAGATCTCTGGGAAGAACAGTAACTGTATCATAGCATTCATTAGAGCAAGGATCTAATAATTAAATGGAGAGCAGCCCCCCTTTCTCACGTAAAACATTGTTACAAAAACAATAAAATAACTATATCCTATTATTATAAATATAATAGAGCAATAAAGATTTGTTAAATTAGCCACCATTAGCTATTTTTCATTTTCTGGAGATTTTAAAACATCTATTTCCGGTGGAAACTGAATTTCGATAGTTTGACACGAGCTTCTTTAAAACAATAAATTATAATAATAATAAAAAAATAGCGAAAACTAGTTGATTTGAACCTCGGCACTGTCATCTTGAGATTAAACTCGGCAAGACATAGCAGAGAGGAAAAAATACACCGCCGCACTCTCAAATCAGTTTGTAAGGGAATGTAAGACAATTTTCTCTTGATTTGTTGTCTGACTTGTTTTTCTTTGTGAATTTTTTGTTTTTGTTACTGCTGGTGTTCTGTATTCTTAGAAAACTGTTGTATATATAATAATAGTAAATGCAGTTTGTAATCGTGTCGGGGGCCGAGCTGTGTGTTTGCCGAGGATTATTGGTAGAGTGCCATCGGCCACATTCCTCTCTCACATTCCTCGCCGCTCGTCACTATCCACTTACTGTAGTATGTTTTTTCCTCTTACAAGTATTTGATTGACGTCACATCGATACAGTGCTTCAGATGATATTCTTTTATTTAAATTCCTGTATTTTGCTCCCGGCTTGCAGGTATTATTCAGTGAAGCTTCCGCCTTTAACAAAGTAAATAAAAGATAGGTTTTTACCTTCCAAATAGACTTGAATCCTTTTTTCTGTTTTGCCCATTGCAGTCAGTATCACCGTCCGTCCCTATCAGTGTGTAATGGCATGAAACAATACTTAAACAAAAAGAGTCTAAAATGACGTATTTTCTTTACACATCAAATTTTAGTCATTTGTGCTAACATTGAATGTAGAGATAGTGGAAGACAAGTACCACCTACCCAGACAGGTAGTAGACTGACTACATTGTAGTCCAGTAGTCAGCGCCCCACCACATTCAACAATGAAATGGATTTTGCCACAAATTTCGCAGACCACCTAAAATCAATTTTTTCATAAAAATGTTTCAACTAAAAGCGATACGATTATATTTAGCACATCAACTTTAAAGAAAATCGCTGAGGTCATTTTCGAGCAAATACCAAAAAACCCGAAATTTATGTAAAATTGCGCTTCCGGTTACAGTCGATTTTGTTCTACTTTTGAAAATTCTAGCAACACCTCGAATTAATGAATGGATGGTAAAACCATAGATTGCACTTATGTGGTACTTTACAGGAAAGCCTAACGTTCCTGTACCCCTCCAGAACCCCCCAAAAAATCAGTTTTCCTGGAAAAATGTTTTAATAAAAGTGACAGGTGTTTTGTCTGCAGACAGTACACTGAGTTTAAAGAAAATCGTTGGAACCTTTTTCAAAGAAATCTCGAAAAAGTGAAGAAAAAAATCAGTAAAGTCGCAGGATGTTGACGGGAACTTGGTGTCACAAGCGGAAGTAGTACTAAACGTAAGCTAAATTTGAGCGTATGCGACTTTTTGTTTTTAGATACAACACACAAACACACATATACAAACACGCGCACAGGCTAACTGCTAAAAACATTTTTTCGAACTCAGAGGTCCTCAAAACTCGTATTTCCGGTAAAAACACAATTTCGAAAATTTTATTGTGGGTAATACTTGCTCTTAATAGGAGTAAGAGGAAGTAGAACTAAAGGGTGAAACAATCATAGAGTTTCTCTTGCTATAATTACCATATTTACGATTGACAAATTTTCATAAAAGAGGCCATTATTACTGAAGTTTAAATACCCTTAACATCCACTAGGTGGAACCGTACATTGTAACTTAAAGTTATTATAAAGAGAATCGTTTTTATCTTAGTTTTCTCAGAAGAGAAAAAAATGCCTGGCATTTTCCGGATAAAAACTTTGTTATTTCCAAGCCTTGCAGACCCAATCAGCGTAAAGATGATCAAAAAACGCTTAATAAAATTATGCATAATTAAGGTACTTGAACGGAATTCCGCCTTGTGTTTATTTATAACTTGCATTGTTAGAGTGCTTTTGGTATAAGTGATTGCGATAGGCGGTTCGGTTCTATTCTCATGAATGTATTTCCTTTACTATAGAGTATTAGAAGAAAATAAGAGGATAATTTGTAAAGTGAAAATTTCTCATTTCTCTTGGCAGTCTTCATCCCCAATTAGATTAGAGCAATTTTAACCAATTAGATGTGAAGAACTTAATGAAGTATGAAGTTTCAAAGGTACTTCTAAAACAAAAAAGAAAAAATGGCGCCAATAGATGTGTGCTGGTGTGCTTGGACATTTCCCAGTGGCACTTCACGAACTCAAATAGAAGAAATAAGAAGGCAGTTCGAACAGACAAATAAGAAGAAGAAGAAGAAAAAGGAGTGGTCGTATTGTGAATACGGTCATCCGGGTTTACTTGGAGTCTAGACCACCCGCAGTAGTATTCGAAGAGAATTGCAGTGGGGGTATGAACATGACAAGGATGTTGGAAACCTGTGAGGAGTAGGTGGGACGGCAGTCACCAGAATGCGTATTTGAAGCAATAAAAGGGGGAGGGCCTAGCTACGCCTAACAGGAGAGAGAACGACATGACAATAAATATCAACATAATGCACTTTAAAGAAAAAAAAAGAAAGAAAAGTTTACATAGTTATTAGCCCACATTCGGACTTTAACAACGATAAATGACCGAGTAAATCACTAATACGAGCGAAAGACGAAGCTACAATGGTCTCGCGTCAGTCCTCTCTCGGCTGATATGTTGCCATCAACAGATGGGGGAGTTGTATAATAAAAGTAACATATTTTTATTGGTGCATAAAAATATTTGTATATGATATATATAGCTGGCTATAAAACAGTATCATAAGAATGATATCATAAACATAGTGAAACAGTTTTATGGAAATGAAAGATAAAAGTATAGCGCCACCAATCTTAATGCGCTACAAGTTGGAACTAATATTACTTTTCTTTTATTTAAATATTATATCACTAATACTAAATAGGTGATTAAGACTGTATGGTGTAACTAGTATTACAATACTATATGGAGATCTGGCAAATTGTCGAGAAAGGTCTTTTCCCCGGAAATACATGCTGGCGTTTGTTGAGTGAACAGAATACTCCTTAAAACAAAGAATCCCATGAAATTCAAACTTTGCTAATCCGCTAGAGGCGTCTTTAGGCTTCCAAGCACAGACAGCTTGGCAGCCTTCTCAACCCCAATAGATGGATGAGCTCATTGGGTTGTCGGCAGGTTCATGTGCTGGTTTGGGGAGGATTCGAACAGGACTGACAGTGTGATGTAACTGGGTCTTTCATGAACTTCTCTTTGGGTTTTACTGGATACTTTCGAGTCATCTCTCTCTCCTGTCCGGAAAGCCGAAGCAGGCATTCCGCAAGGTAGTATATTCTTGGCCCAATCCTGTATACCATATGTATACAGCGGATATTCCCACCAATCCAGAAACCATTCTCCTCACCAATGCAGATGACACACCCGTCCTCTCTTCTAACCGTGATCCAGTAATATCACACAGAAATCTACAAGCTCATCTCATTTCCCTAGAATTGTGGTTTAAAACATGGAACATTAAACTGAACGAAACCAAATCCAAAACATCACTTTCACCCTTCGCCGCATCGCTCTCCCTCCAATTTTTTTAATAATAGCCTTTATTTACATATTTTGCATTACAAAAGGAAAAATAAAAAGACCAAAAAAAATAAAATAACGAAAAAATATTAATTTAAATAAAAGTCACTATTACTAAACACAAAAACTTTTCTTTTTCCATCTTCTTCCACTTCTTCTAGATCGCATATGCAGCCCTCCTATAACTATAACTCAATTCCTATCCCACCCACCAATGTCGTCCGCTACCTTGGGTTGTTCATAGACAAGAGACTTGATATGGATAAAGGATTGATCTTAACAGACGCTATCCGCTATTGAAAAGACTACTTGACAATAGTTTAATCTCTCTCTAGACAACAAACGGCTGATATATAACTCTATATTGAAATCAGTCTGGACGTAGGTATTAAACTATGGGGTTCAACTAAACGTCCCAATCTCCATAGAGATTGTACAATACTTTCAATCAAAAATCCTTCGAACACTCGTTAATGCTCCCTTCTATGTTTCCAACCCAACCGTCCACAGAGACCTTGAAATTCCTTTTGTCAGTCTAGTTGCCAGAACCCGATATAAAAAATTCCATCAATCCCTGCAAACCCATTCTAATCCTTTAGTCCGTCGTTTATCATCTCCCATTATTGCAGATAACCCACCAAGGCGTTTAAAACGCCAATGGCCTCTGATTTTCTCTCCGCAAGTGATAAGAGCAATTAGCTCTGCGTAAAGGAAATGTTTCCGCCGGCTAGCTTCTCTCTTCAGAGTGCGCATGTACGCGAGTGTCATTGAAGTGATCGTTGTTACTTATAGCATAAGAATCACTGGTATAGCAATACAAAAAAAAAAGGTGTTTTACTGAAAGCTATGCCAGGCATGGTGGTTTAAGGAGACATTTTTTATAGAATAAATTATTTCCAAGGAAAGGAAACACTCATTTATCTTATGAAAGATTGCTTGCGTATTGAAATGAGGTTTTGGGGGTTTTAGTAGAGACAGGATAGGTATCTGTGAAAGGGTTTAGGTGCTCACAATCTTCATGATTATGTCCGATTTGTTCAGCCTACTACTGAACTGAGAAATGGCTTTGGATAGCACAAAGCTTGTTCCACCCCACGGTCGAAAAACAATAGTAGGCATCTTCAGAGCTTCTACATGAACATCGACAGAAGCTTCTACAGCACCGGTCAACTATTTTCTCGAAAATAGCTCCAGTGATCTTTTTTAAACCTTGCATAACTATTCACATATAGACCTTAGCACCTGTGTTGGAAAAATATTTTGTCAGGTTCTGAGGAGCTGCAAGTTTGAACTCTCCTCTAAAGTGGCAATTGAGTATTGTAACCGGTTCTACCATTAAAGTACCCATCCAGTATCTTTTGTTATAGATTTCGAAACGAAGATCTTCGTGTATTCAGTAATTAACAACAAAGAAATTAGCCAGAAGCATAAAGAGACCAACGAGTTTGTTATTTTGGGATAATTCTGGACACAAACTCATCTGGTGGTTATGTATGAACATTATATGACTGCCCATTCTGTATAACAGCTAGCGACGCACTGACCAAACGATGTAATGACATTTCAAGGAATCTACAGATCGCATAAAATGCCCCTTGGTTTACCGGAAAACGCAAGTACTTCACAGAATACCACATATTAACAAAACTTGTTCATTATACATCATAAAATATCCTCAGCATTTCGCGTATCTCTCACAGAAGATTAAAACTACGATTAATTACTATATGTAAAGCTGTAAATGAACTATAATTTGTAAATATAGTCATTAGGAAATAAAGTAAACAAAACAAAAAAAGAAATAATTATTTTATAAACAATTTCTGGTAGAACAGTAATTTAGTAGTGGGACGTAATATTAGTTACAATAACAGTTGTACGTTCTCCGGCCTTTCTAAAACATTCAGAAGTATTCTTCTTTGACTTGTTATCTTTTTTAGTAAGGTGAGTTAGAGCCATGAGTTAGTGGTATGATTAAGATTAGATTTCGGGCTACTCATTATGGTGAATCAAGTGGAGGGGGATTAACCATCACTTCTCTACTTTTCCAAGCTATGTGTGTGTGTGTGTGTGTGTGAGAGAGAGAGTGATGACTGTGTAGCTACTATTTTACTACAAGTTGCTGGTCATTCACATTACAGTTTGTACATCTGTATAGGTAGATCTAAACAGATATACGTAATTAGCAGGAAGGACACGTGAGAACCCGCTCTCCCGCTCTCTCTCTCTTTCTCTGGAACAGTGCCTCCCTCCATCGACTGCTGCGGTTACTGGAGACGGATTGGTAATTGTCCAGAAGGACGCATGGACCAAGAACGGCCCTTCACCTTGACCGTTTATCTTCTCCACGCGTTCTGTAACTTGTCAGGTCCATTTCTAGCTGGAACCCAGTACAAGTTCGTATCTAACCACTAACTGCTACTGTACCCCATTTGCCAAATTTATTATAAGTAGTACACCAGATTAGTGCGAACTATCCATATAAGCTGTATGTGTGTCAGATGGGCCTTTTAATTAGTGAGGGACGATCACTCTAACTCTCTCAATCTCTATACTCCCGCACAATCACTTTAAAATCATTTTTCTCGCAACACAAATTATAAACAAAAGTGATAACTGGTCTGTATATATATATATATATATACATCAAGTTGTGTACAAGTTTAATGAAACCCGATTGTGTTTTTATGGAGAAAATAATAGAAAACTCGAAAATTTGTTCTTATCATGTCAATCGGTTTTCTTCAAATATGAGGAAGCTTGGTATTCATTTAATTCTAAATAATATCTAAAAGAGGATAGCGTTGTGCAATGAACTAAAACAGCACTTTAGAGAAATGCTTAAACCCACCCTTCCCCCTTAATCAATTTTACTTAAAAAATGTTACAAAGAAAGTTTTTCAGCTACATGAATATTGTATACATACAAAGTTTATAGAAATTCGTTGGAGCCATTTTTCGAGAAAAAACGGAAAGAAGAAAATGGTAAAAAAACTGAAAAAGTCATTCATAAAGTGATACATTCGGTTGAGGAATTTTGTCAGATAACTTACTGTCGAATTCTATGGGAGATACACAAAGGGTATGTCAAGTTTGAACTCTCTGCGAGTTTTCATTTTTTAACTGTGATGTTCACATACACACTCATAAATCATTTCCTAAAACCATTTTTTCTCATTCAGGGACCTGAAAACGTGTATTTCCGGCGAAATCGCAATGTCGAAAATTTGACAGGATCACAATACTTCCTCTGACCAGCAGCAGTAAAATAAAGTAAAAAAAAAAGTCGATGTTTTGCTTGGAATCTGTGGTTTGTTGTGAACATTATGGCGTCAAATGAAAATTGCTATGACTTTCAATTGATGCTTTTACTTGAATTAATCCCCAACAAAGGTTGCGGGGGGGGGGGAGAAGCTTTGGAAAAAATTCACGATACAAAACGTGAATAATTTTGGCGATTTCTATCGAACAAGTTTTTTGCATATGCATAAATAAAAAAATTCTACATATTTAGCATAATAATCTAAGTACAGATAATGACCTTTAGAGATGAAAGGATGAAGGTATACTAAGTCCGTAGGATACCCCCAGATATCCCCATATTTAGATCTTAGCGCGAAACTAAGAAATTATATCCACCATAATCAAACTGTTTAAAAACAAAAAAAAATTAATTTCACTTTTAAAGGAAATTACCTTGTAATTTGGCCCCCCCCCCCCTATTAAAATATTTATGCGCTAGTCTTGGAGAGCCCCTGCGGGTAACTATTGTACACGTAATTTTCAAATCTTTTAAAAAAAATGTGAACAAAAAATTAACAAAGTTGCATTAACCTTTCTTTACAGGATTTAACACTCGGCATCAGGTTGAAAGTTCTCATCACCTTGAGAGCAACAAAGTACTGTGTGAATCTTGCCACAAAAGAGGGGAGCCTTCTAACTCGCAATAAGCGGGAGAGGGGAGAAGTTTTAATAATGATGATTTGGAAAAACAAAAGAAAACTACCATATACAACTTTTTAGACTTCTTAAAAATATTATTTAAGAAAAATAAAACTAGAAACAGGAGACTTAGCTGAGGCCGCACTTATTGATATGTGGAATTTTTAACAGGAGGGAAGGTTAAAGCTGGGGCACTGAGGGTTCAGGCCCAGAATCGTGACCTGAGTGTCAATTTGTGTATCTCCCTCCCCTCCACACACACACACACAATATATATATATATAGGTTCATTTTTGTTTGTAAAAATACAACGTTCGCGAACATGTCCGCTTTCTTCACATCATTATATTTACAATTTATATAGAAATATAATTATATAGATAATAAGGCATTATCCTGGTCTTCCATGTATTATCTACAGCTTATCAGTTAGTTTCTTCTTTTTCACTCAGCTGAAACAGAAGTATTGATCACGGAAACCATAGCTTTAGGGAGAGGAACATCTTACCATACCTCGCTTCTCTCGTCTCGGATACGAATGATGTTAATGAAAAATAAAAGACAGTCTTCGTAAGTGTTTTTTCCAAATCCAAAAAATGTTAAAATTTCGAGGCTGTCAAAAAGCTCTTCTTATTTGAAAGAGAAGACTCAGACTGGTAGTGCAAGCAACATATGGACAAGAAAGCTTCGGTATTGAAGGAAAAAATGAAAAAATATTGAGTAGTGGTGAAAATAAGATACATAGACGCAAATATTGCTCGACATCATTAGTAAATGGAATTTAGAATTTGAGAAGCAACATACAGCTCCGGGACTTGTAGGGAAAACAGGATTTTTATTAAAATTGCTCGAATACGTTGGCTGGATCATGTTGAGAGAATGCCTGGACATAAGCTCCTAAAGCACTTCTGAATGGTAAACCTGGAAAGAAATGAAGGAAAGCCCGCCGGGGGGCCTCCTATTTCAAATAGATGGTAATAAAGTCGTCGAAAATGATCTGTTACAATTTGGAGTCAGAAGACTAAAGAAAGGAAGGATGGTAAACTGTTATGGTAGCCTCCAGGTTCCTCTAGGACGTAGAGCCGAAAATAAATGGCTGGACGTCAAATGTTTTAAACCGAATATTTTCTGGAAATACGTGTCGTTAGGTTCACCAGAATGCAAAAAAATAGGTTTTGCTAATCATGTGTTTGTGTCTGCAAACAAAATATTTCAAAAAATGAAAGGCAGGAAATTCAGACTTTATTAGGTACCTACTATTGGATCTGTTTTCGAAGATGGCGATAAAAATGCGTCACTCGGTAGTGCTACTTTACTGAATGATTTATATCGATTTATCTTCGCCAAAATATATATATTTACTTAGAAAAAACTTCACAAAGATTTTATTTAAACTTCGCTCACTAACTAAACGCATAAAAAACTGTCACAAATTGTGAAGAAAATCGGATAACGAAATGCGCCTTTTAGATTGTGGTTTTATTCCTGGTTTTCTCTAAAACAGCTCCCTCCATAGATTTTCCAAACTTGGTATAATATTATATATGCTACATATCTAAACCTATTATTTGATTTGAATTTTTTGTATATATTTGTCCAATTAGATTCCGAATTTCATCTTGGAGCAGTTTACGAGAAAATTTCGAGAAAAACTCGGTAACTTATTCGGTAAAGTCAGATTTCCGGTTAACCAATTTTCTTCAAAGTTGGAGTTCTATCATATCATTGTATTGTTCTTTAAAATATATAAGTGACAGGCATTCAGGAAGTGGAACTTTAGAAGAATGCTTCTTCCCCCAGCCCGCTCCAGAACCCCTCCAATAAAGAAGTTTCCTGGAAAAACGTTTCAATAATCAAAGTGACAGAGATGTTTAAGCGTTAGATATCTAAGGAGCCGGTTTTTTGAGAAAACTGCGAGAAACTGAAGAAAAACAAAATAATGTGTGCTATAATCATCCTGTAAAATATAAATTTCAAAATATATATCATCATTTTCTGAAAACTAAGAAACATGTATGTCCCCCAATGAGAAAAAAGCAGTTTCCATAATTTTGACAAGATCGTTGTCAAACTTCCTGTTTAGAGCCAGTTAGGGAAAGTAAAAATGAGATTTAATGAAATCAATCATCAAAACGAATCATGTAATATAGAAGTAAGTAGATAATAAGATTGAACTCTTTTAGACAGTAATGAGCCTTGTCTGACTATCGGCTCCATCTTGGATTTCCTCTCTGCCACCACACTGTCTCGCTCGCTCTCTCTCTGTCTGTCTCACACACTACCAACCTATTTGGGAGGACGTGCTTTCCATCTTTGTTTAAGCCGTAGTTTGGATTAGGAACGCATTATTATTGAAATCGTTAGAGCGGATAACGCACTCATAGTAAGAGGGTGACGGGGCGAACGGACGGGGGAAAACCTTAGAAAGTTCCCTGCACTGTTCCAACTCATTATTTAACTGGTGTGTTTGTGTGTCTGTCTATTTATATATATACGTGCGCGTGCAAAGTGGTAATTTTCCTTATGTTTCCTCCGTCTCTTTCCTCAGTTACCACCCGCAGTTTCCTCAGTTATCACCTTTTATTTCCTTACCGGCTGTTTTTCCTTTTCTTTTAAGGTACATTGATCTGTGGTCCAAGTGTACTTAATCTAGTTAATTTAAGATGATTGTGAAGAAGAATACGTCAGAGAAGTTGCTCTCCTCTCAGCGTGTGACAAATGATTGTATAACCCTTTCCGCGAATAGTTTGTTCACACTCCAGCAAAATAATATCATGATATTTTGATAGCAAAAAAAACGTTCACCAAAAATTAATAAAACATATTGCGAATATATTTGTTCAAGATCGAAACTTGATAAATAAAGAGTAAAAATGCTTCCATTTAGCGATATTTAATATTTGGTCATGATGCTGATATTATGACAATTGACATGCAACACTGATAATACATTTTTTTAAGGTTTCCTGGGTAAGAAAATTCATAAACGAATAATCGCACAAATTTGATGTTCCGTTAAGTACCACCAGGGCATTCCATGAGTTAAAATCAAAACCTATCGACCAGAATTGCGATTTTGTTGATGGGGAGAAATGGTTACATCGAGTTCCTTCAATCTTTGAAAACTACCTTCACACTCACACACAGATAGACCTCTCTTATCATTTTTCATTTCTTTCACTTCTTTCATTTTGTATGAGGCAGTTTTACGATCCTGACATCAGTAATTTAAGTTTTAAGATCTTCTGATTAGAAAAAAAGTTTGACACGATGTGTATGAGAGACTAAAACAAATTAAATGAAAGACGAAAAAATTGCTGTTTTCACATATGGCACGGAGGTAGTATCCCAGGTCCTCAGCAATCAATTACCTCGGAAAAAAGTTTCAAATGAAAGTGTTAGGACTTTGTATAGTGATTAATATACTTCTCTGGTGAACTTCTGGCGTTTAATGTACTTCGCTGGTGAAGTTTTTGAAAAATCGTGAAAACTAAAAATAGAAAATTTCCACATCCGGTCAACTGATTTTTCTTCAATTCGGAATTTTAGTTACCTATTTAATTTTCATTAATATTACGTAGATGATAGAACCGTACAATATATCGAAATGGTATATTAGAGAGGGAAGCTTTAGTTACACTTCTCCCAAAACCTCATTAAAATCAATTTTCCCAGAAATAATTATTTGGAATAAAATTAATAGACCTACATGTGCATCAGTATTCACCATACATCTTTATTGGTAGTTGCAAAACGAAATATTGCAAAACCTCAGGTTCCTATTCCAGCTAAATAGTATTTGTATATAAAAAAAAATACTATCTTATTATGTTCAATATTCCCGGCGTGAAACTGGTGCAAACAGACTGGCAGGCAAATTTGAAAGGCGTAAAAACCGTTAAGTCAATTACAAAAACTAATAATTTAATTTATACAGATTGATCTAATTTCCACAGTTATTAAGATACCGGAAATTGATATTCTAACTATAATATTCGCTTAGCCGCAAAGTTACTCAGTTACTTAAGACTGTTCGCGTCTTTTTTACTGTATATCTTCATTTTTTTTGTTTACTTTCTGTTGCTGCTGTAAGAGAAAATATTGGGAAAGGTGTTAAATTTTCAAATTTTAGTTTTCACCGAATGAGCACGTTTTTTTTAGACCTTTTAAATATAGAAAACATGTTTTTAACGAAGGTCCGGGTGTGTTTGTGTGAGCGTAAACACAATACTTCAAAAACGGAAAATCACAGCAACCTCAGAACTTAATATTTGGATTCGGTACCATAATTGTATGTGACTCTGAAGTTTTCGATCAAAATCTGTCTACCGAAAGTGTTTTTCCCTACTTTCTCGAAAGTGGTTCCAACAACATATTCTTTTTTAAATTTTGTACTCTAACAACGTCACAAAATGCCTTTCATTTTATTTAAATTTTTTTCCCAATAAAATTTCCTTTTGGAGAGTTTTGGGGGAGGGGACCTGGAACGATTACAATTTCCTCCCTAGAATCCCTGGAGCACAATGTACGATTGCAAGGTCTCCATATTATTGATGTACTTTAGAAGTATTGCTAGAATTGCAAGTATGAAGAAAATTGGTTAACCGGAAATGCGACTTTACAGATAGATTCTCGGAATTTTCTCTAAAATGGCTTCAACCATTTTCTATAATTTTTGAATACTAACTGCACATACAGAAGGCTATCACTTATATTGGAAACGTTTTTTTTTCCACCGTTGCCACGTGAATTACAATTTAGGTATATCGGTCCCACCACTGGATGTGCGGCTTTTCACTCTCTATATTTATGTGTATGTGTGTATTTATTTGTATGTGATACTAATAGTTTAGTAAAAATTTTAAGTTTGAAGAAAATATATCAGTTAGAATTGTAAAAATTCGTTTGATTCACACCAAGTACGAATAATAGTATTTCAAGCAAGTAAGTACGAATTTGTATTTACATATATTAATTACGTAGAATTCAGTTCGCAAGTTGGGGGTTTTTGTAAAATGAAGTCTTTTATAAACATCCAGTAATTAATTTGTTTTTTAAATTAATTTTTATTTATTATAATATATATATGTATATATTTATCTTTCTTTAGTTTTTTGACGTCCTTCTAATTTTTTCCTTTGCCCACTAATCTTTGTAAAACAATGAATTGCCGACATATAGGGAGACAAATGTATACGCTTGCATTAAAAAAGGAATCTGACTGCTGAAGAATACACTGATTGAATTAGTTTCACTTAGTCCAATTTAGTATTTAGCCTGTAATTAATAATACACAGATATTCTTCATATTCGGATATTTTTTGTCTAAATATTTAGTCACCTTCAATATTACAAAGTTGGGAAAACCTATATTATACTAAAATGACACTTTTGAGGGAAGCGTTGATGTCCCAGCGCTCCTCCCCCCTCCCTCGTAACTCTTAAAATTTATTTTCTCGGTAAAAGTAAGTTTCAAACAAAAGTGATAGATCTTTCTATTTGTAATTAGTATAAACAAGATTTTTTAAAAAAGAAAAAAAATTATGATACAGATTTCAGAAGCGAATAATATTCTGAAATGACACTTTAGAAGGCAGCCTCAGTCATGCTACCCTCAAAACCCACCAAAAATTAGACGCTTTCAAAAACCCACCAAAAATTTGATGCTCCCAAAAATAATTTCAAATAAAGTTTTAGAAATTTTGACTTTAATCCCAAAATCTTCCTGTCGGATCGATCCCCAATGATAACCAAGTGGAATATGCAGTTTGAGCTTCCTTACGATCTCTCGTTGCTCAGTTATATTGTAACTTACACAAATAAATATAAGTAAAAGAGAGAAGGAATAGAGGAAGAGGGCGAGGGACAAAACAATATTTATTTCGTTCTCTGGTGAAAAGTCAGTTTAGAAAATTTGACTCAAAATGTAGTATATTTATATATAGTTTTTATGAAAAATCGAATTAGTTTTATGAATATTAAGACTTAGTATTAGGCTATGGCTAGACGAATGGATTTTGACGCACTTATTTTACGTTAAATAACGCAAGAAATATGGACTGCGCTGATACTTGGGAAAGTGGCTAGATGCTGCAGAAATTATCGTACGAAGTAGATACAGACACGCGTTCTCAAGGATCCGAGCCCATACTTCATCGAGAAATTACGCAGTGACTGGCTAGACGGGTGCAAAACAATGCAACGGAGGTTGCCGTTTTGTTTGAATAGCTCCCTGTACTCGCTTTTGAATCTTGGTGTATTTATATATCCTATTATTTTGGTGCTTTGTTTATACAACATGGATAATTACATTGACAGTATGAAGTAATTTGAGGACCAAAGTACAAACGAATTAAATTTAACTACATACGATAGTATTCAAAATACCTGGGTAATTTTGAAGTTTATCACCTAGATTCTTTATAACTTACCTTTATAACCTCGATCACATATGCACCTACCAATTTCTCTGTCGTTTCTGTTTACGACGTCGTCGTCTTTATAACCATTAACAAAATCACTATTTCCGATGTAATGCTTAACTTTGCCATACTTATTAAACTATTTTCCCTTGTATGCGGAAATATGTAGCTCAGAAAATGGTAAAGATTATTTAAGAGAGATAAAGGATCTGTATGCAGTGCGCTGGATTTGCAAAACACGATGTGAGCTGCTTAATTTGAATTATAAAAAATGGCGAGTTAATGGGAGGGAGCTATGCTCACTGTGTAATTTAGGCTAAAAAGAGGACACTTTACATTTTTTGGCTAGGTGTCCGGTATTAGCGGAATTTAGATTCGGAATTTTTGGTAAAACAACCCTGGCAAAACATGAAATAATAGATATTTTGAATGGTGCAGATTGGCCAAAGCTGGTAAAATATGTAAAACATTCAGTGCAGTACAGGGGTGACTTAATTTCTGAATTTAACTTTTAAATACATTTAAAACAATTGACTGTTTTTGATTTGAAATATGTTTATTATTTGCCCACGGTATGTTGAAGTGTCTTTTTCCATTTTGTATTGTCTCAACTTTATTACTAATTAGAAGGCTTTGTTTACTTATTCTTATTTCCAAGAGTTATTGTATTTTCTTTTAAATCCTTATACCTTTCCTTTGTTTCTCCTTATTTGTGCAATCATTTAATATTTGACTATTATATAGTAACACTTGATAAGCAGACTTGACAGACGGAATACAAATTCCATGTCTAAGTATATTTTGTTTTTTTGTACTACTGTATTTTTGTAAAACGATTTTTTTTATTTCAAATATACATTATTATTATTATTAAACTATTTATTTCTGCAAAATGCTTTTGGAATGACACGTTCTCCACTGATGGAACTACTGTACTACGTTAAAAATCGATCATGCAGCCGGTCCACTGGGAAACACACTTCATTTAACGCATTAATAATTGCGTTATTTATCGGACAGTCTAGCCAGGGGCTTCACGTCATAAAACGTTCCGTTAATTTCCGTAAGAAAGCCTTCCTTAAAATCCGTCCGTCTAGCCGTAGCCTTATGGCCCTTAGGGGCGATACTTTTTTATCTTAGGTATTACATTTGGACGCAGATGTATCCAAACAATGCATTTTATTACATTTTACTATATTGCTCCCTACCGAGACTAAAATTTGTAAGGAGTAAAGTTTTTAACATTCAGATTCAAAAAAATCAAATTTTAATTCATTCCTCCGAAAAATAACCCAATATATAATAAATAATTCCAACGTAATGAAGAATATTTTTTCTAATTCACCAACTAAATTTACAAATTCTACTTTTGATTTCTATCAAAACAAAATTTACTTAGGCCTTGACCAAAAAAAAATAACTTGTAATATTTGAACACGAATTATTCAAGAGTATACAGTATCCAAATGGATACTTAACCCGGAGTTCTTCTGTGTGTTGCCGTATTGCATACGGCCCAGCTGAATAATTCTGTCTCCCTGTATATTTGTTCCAAGTCTCATTTTAATAGGAACTATAAACTGAATTAATTTTGTGTTTATGTACTAATAAGTTTTTATATAGTTTTTATTGTTTTTTTATTTGTAATTATTTTAATCTGTTTTATTGTAATATTTTGTAGACTTCATCTTTCTTATTTTACCGTTCATTTCTCTTGCAACATTTTTGAAAAGATTTTGTTTTTTCAGTGCAAAACACCCAAAAAATATCAGTATACTCGTATATGTATGTAGATAAATAAAAGATGAAATATTGTTACTTACTTTATTATATGGTGGTGAGTTGCTAATAGTGTAGCTGCACTTCCTCACGTATTTAACCAGCTATTTTCCCGGATATTCAGAAATAATGGGGACCAATTTATTAAGAAAAGATTTACTAAGGTACAGTAATTTTGCAAATTTTCTATTGCATTAAAAAGAAAATTACAAAAAAAAAAAAATTTGTCCGCTGCCCTATCTTTTTACTTACTTCAGGCTACGATATCTGTTCTTTTTTTGTTTAGTTTATTAAAAAAAAACCTAGTTAAATAGATGGACAGATTAGTTAGAAATGATCGGGATACGAAAATGTTAATGTTAAACGATGGACAACTAGATGCACTATGCGACTAGCAAACAACCAGCAGTTCAGTTTTGCTGGCTATCCCCACCACTTGCTGTAGTTCCAGTAAGTTCAATGCTGGAATAATGCCCGGCTGCAGTTCTCCCACCTCGCTATCTGATGATCTGTTTGCCGCGTGGCCGGGAGAAGAGATTGCCATTCTCTGTCAGTTTGTCAGTTAATTCTGTGATCTGCAGCTGGTACCTTGACAACCTATCTAGTAAATCATTTCCTCTAGTTCATTGTACAGTTTGTTTATTATTTTTGTTATTCTTTATTTTTGCAATGGAATTATATCTATTTAATTTGATGAAAAACAAGCTTCAGTCTGTGCATATAGTTCTAACAATAAATACACACATTTCTTTCCCTTGCAACGTGTTTACTAAGCAGTTTTAATTTTCCCACTTACAACAATCTGATTATTTCTTATCAACTCAAAACATTTTGGGGATTCACTTTTTTCTTCCTATAGGTAGGTATTTGTGTTCAAATCTTCTGATATACCCTTTTTTTAGGTAAAAATATTTTTTCTGTTTGTTGATAAAAGATAACGCAAAAATGAAAAATTAACAGTTTATACAGGATTAACAGGAAAATTTCAATGTAGAAAGGCAGTCTATCGGAAGTGCTACACTACCAAAGTTTACACAGCAAATATATAATTTGATATCCGCTGAATACGAAAAAACAAAAATTGTAGGGAACACTTTACACACTTCCTCTTACCGCATTTCTCACAGTTCCGATGGTCAGACTTTTTAAATATGGGAATTTAAGTCTAAAGTCGTTACATCTTCACAAAATCTCCCAAAAAAATAATTTTTCTGAAAAGGTGTGCCAAATAAAAGTACTAGGCTTGCTTTTGTATAATTAGTATGCAGGTTTCAAGAAAATCTTACGAGCCTTTTTCAGGAAATTACGAAAAAATTGGAGCAAAAAATCAGATATCCGATTGACGATTTTTTGACCGGCAGCTTCTTGTTTATTACTTACCCTTACTCGAAGGTCTATTTGCGAAATTGTTTTCACCGGAATTTTATGTTTCAAGATCCCTGAATAAGAAAAAAATATTTTTAGCGAATAGTCTGTTTATATATATATATATATAATTATATATATGTGTTCATGTATGTCCACCAACCGGAAGTGCGGCTTTATTGAATGTTTTTCTTTTCAGTTTTTCGCGATTTTCTGAAACGGTTCCTACAATTTCCTTTAAATTTTATATTATTTACATACATGAACTCCTATCGATTTTATTTGAAACATTTTTCTGAGAAAATTTATATTTTGGAGGTTCGTGGCCCGGGTTAAGCTTTCCCCCAAAGTACTTTCCACTTCAGTGAAATATATGGTTCTACCTGTGCCACCTATATGTTATTAATATATATTAGAAGCATTGCTAGAATTCCAAATTTGAAGAAAATCGATTAACCTGAAGTGTGACTTTACAGAAAAGTTTGTTGAGCTTTTTGAATTTCCTTGAAACCATGATAACGATTTCCTGTTATCAGAACCAATTATATTTGTTACTTTTTTTGGAAAAATTTTAGAGGTTCTGAAGAAAAAAAAGGTCTGAATTTTATATTCACGATTTTTTGATGGGTGATTCTAATCAGAATGTCCAGTTTGCACTTTCTGCAATTTTTGATTTTTGAAATATTTTGTCCACTCCTCCAATGCAACACCTCATACAGAGTATGTTGTTTTGTATATTGGGGAGTTTCAAATTCTGTTTTTACCCAATTGTGAGAATAGTAACTAATTTAAAACGAAAAACCTGTAGAAGGTTCCAGGTTGATATTTCCTTTTCAGTATCACCAGAGGATAAGGATACGAAAGTTTCGGTCATTATCTATGTTCTCTAAACAATGTAGTAACGTTTCACACAGTGTTTATTTTATAGCTGTTTTTGGGGATGGATGAAAACTTCTAAGACGAATTTTCTTTGAACTTGATATATCTACTAAACACACAAAAGTTTATCACTTTTATTTGTAACTTTCTTCGGAGAAAGTTGTTTTAGAAAGCTCTGTGACGTGAAGCCTTTCCTTCACAGTACCAGCCCCCTACCAAATTGTTCATAACATTGTACTTAAGACAGCGAAATTAGCTAAATGGTAGCGCACTGGACTAGCAACGTGGAGGCCTGGGTTCGAGTACTGCCCTTAGTTTTTATAGTCCTAAGAGCCTCTTACAGATGACCGATGATTGACAGAGTTGCTCGAAGGCCGGCAGTGCACTGAGTGGGCTCCGAACTTTGGAGTTGCTATTTGGCACTCCGGGCTTTAGATAACGCACGGCTCAAAAACCGGGCAAAAAAATTAACCAATGAGGTTAGTTTGTCCATTAGAAATTGAGAAACGCAGTGGCCGTTTGAGTAACTCACATTAGATTTTGGTTGTTTGAGAAATTTTCTCTCCAGTTGTGGGAAAAAATCTGTAAATTTCTTCTGAGCAGTCTGTCTTTTTATACAAGCAAAGATCCTGCTTTGAAATTAATTTCTATTCATATCCTTTAATTAATATAATTTATATTATACATTATATATATATATATATATAAACAGATAAGAATCTCTTTTTTGTTCTTTAAGAGTTTTTATTAGTAATTCATTCATTTAATTCATGAATTCATTCAACCTTCAGGTATTTCTTTTATAAATTACGGAATAAAACAGATTTTATTTTTTTACCGGACAATATCTTGTTGGCATTGAAATC
Source organism: Triatoma infestans (assembly GCA_011037195.1). Taxonomy (NCBI): domain Eukaryota; kingdom Metazoa; phylum Arthropoda; class Insecta; order Hemiptera; family Reduviidae; genus Triatoma; species Triatoma infestans. The sequence continues at coordinate 222,476 of JAAEAF010014349.1, forward strand.
ATAATTAATTTATCTTTTTATTTCCAAGCAGCTATTTTAATTAATCATATGTTCTTATCAAGTCAGCTGTAAGTCTTGTAATAATAAATTATATTTATATTTGAACATATGTTTTTCATTATGATCACATTACATTCACAATAACTCGTATTTAAAAAAAAAAATAAGTGAACAGACATACTGGTCAATTAAAACAATTAGAAAAAAACTTGATAGTCATAATAGATAGTGATCTAGTGACAGGAGTGTTATGTATGTAGGTATCTACGTATAGCTATCTCATTAACACTGACCACTTAACCTCTGCCTATCTATTTCTTAACTATTTTTATAAGATTTTTATTCATTTTATCATAATATTATGTGATAATGCTAATGAGGAGGTACCTTTCACTACTGCTACAAGATAGAACACTGATCGTGTCAAACATGTTTCCAGAAAAATTGATGTTTGGAATCCTGGGAAAGTTACAACATTCAGCTTTTCGTCTAAAGTACCCAATGCAATGTATAGTTTCATAACCTATTAAGTTATATTAAAAGCTTTGTTAGAATTTCAAATTTAAAAAAATCTGGTGATTGGCCTAAAATGCACCTTTACAGAAGAGATCTTTACAAGTTTTTTTGAATTTTTTCCAAAACGATTTACTTTAAACTTGGAATGCTAGCTAAACCGATGTAAATCTATTGCCTTCATATAGAGAAAAAAATTGCCCACATTTTATTCGTGTTTTGGGAAATCTGTGGGCAAGGGTTAGCTTTATAACTGCTGTTACAAGTTTTTTTGTGGGAACACAGTAGAGAGCGTTGCCTTGCAATCACATTCAGTTCAAACGTTCAATTTCTTTTTTTACTAAAGCAACTTGAAAGTTGGCGTTAACGCTATTGGCAGGTTCTAGGTATATTTGAGAAAATATGGAATATTACAATAAATGAATAAAGTCGAATTTTCCGGATGACAGGTTTTCGACTGGAATTATAAATTAGTCGAATACGAGAATGGTATTTAAACAGAGTATCAACTTTTAGTTTCCTGGGTATTTAATAGGCGCATTTCCGATGAAAACATCATGACAATTACTCTCACATTAATATGAAAATTGTTTAAAGTTTACTTCTACTTTATCACATATTCAGAAAAAGCGTTAAAACTGGTATAAATAACATAACATATAAATGTCAATTAAATTTAATTATTTTTAACATCTTAATAGAAATAATGTTTTCAAATGTAGAAAATAATAATAATAAAAAAAGTAATCAAAGTGATGTAAGAAACCGGCTGGTATTGATCTCTGAAAATAAACCAGTCATAATCTAATATTGGAATGCATTTAAAAAATCATTAGTCACAATGAAAGTTTCTTTCATTCATAGTCGGTTATTTTGATGGAGGTTATTAATTAGCAGAACAATGATGCCGCCTCACTGCTCACTCTATAGCGAGTTGTTACACCTGTCGATTCATTTCTACCTCAGTCCTTTTAACTTCATTAGAAGCCTCCTTCCTGTCTGTGCGACATCAAATGATTGAATATCTCAACCAGTGAATATTGGCAGTGATAAAGAATATTTGTTTTGTTAATTGTTCTCCTAGTAAAATAAGAACAAACATAAAACAGCAATTACATTAAAGCAATGGAAACAAAATAGACATGAATACAGTTTAATAGGAAGAGAGCATTGTCATAATCGAGAGCATAATTCATTTATTTACTTTGTCTAAAACTTTGTAAATACAAGCCAAAACTGTAAGTATATTGTAAATCAGAGCTGGTCATTATTTCAGATAATTTTTGCCCAGCTGTGTATGATTAATAAAGTGGAGTAATATAGGAATATTTGCGATCTCATCAAAAGTTAAAAATTGAATTTTCACTGTATTGTGTTCCTAAGAATATAAATAAATAAATAAAAACAAATGCAAACACTCGCACGATTTTCTTCTACTGCATTTAATAGAGTGATAATAAAGGGACAAATATATTGTTGTAAATAGGAATATTTACTCAACGATTAGTTATCCTTAAAGCTGGAAACATCTTAGGTGGCAGGAGAACACGTTAGCTCTCATCAAGTAGAAGGTACGTGACAGTGATTGATGATAACATTGTTGCCCGCCCAGCAACTAGCGCGTTCTCTAAACTCCCAATAACACTGTGAAACCCACGTCACCATACTCCAGAAATCCTCTAAAACAGTTTTTGTGAAGAAAAAATTGCGCAGTTAGCATTCCAAATTTATAGAAACTCCAAAATGGCCGTTTCCGAGAAAATGTCGAAATACACAGAAATCTATGCTGCAAAGTTTGGTAAATTGATCTTCTTCGAATTTAGAATTCTAGGAAGTGGAGATTTTTATGGGGTTAGACGGACAAAAATATAGAATAGAAAAGTGCACTGGCTGAATACTGGTTATATTAACTGAGGAACAAGATACTGCAAGAGTTTACAGAACTGACATAGACGAGAGGGGTATCGTGAGTAGAAATAAACACTGGTGATGGTGATGTTTTCATGAAGATTGTACGTACAAGATTGTGAGACTGTCTTTAGAAGACAAAATTGTAGACTAGACTGAATTATAGACTGATTATTTAAGTCCTTATAATATATGCGATAGAAAATTTCCCGTATAAATCAGTAATCATGTAATTCTGATTCAATGTGATATGCCATAAAAAAAATAAATATTTACAAATCCGAAAATTATAAATTATACCGCGCCGTTTCTGACCTGTTATTTTCTGTATAGAGAGCTGACTATAACAGAAACTTCTCTTTACAATGCAATAAAACTGTTCGATCTCCCCTCCAGCTAAGGGCCACCTGAAAGGGCAGCAACTGTATTTAATTTATCGGCCCTTGTTACAGAGAACTCCAGATGTTGCAAAGTACCCCGCCCCCTATGTAACTCCAATGCTGGTCAGTTTCATTTGGTCAGCTGGCGAAGATCAGTTTCATTTTCTAGGTGAATGTTCAGTGTACGTCGAACTTAGCCGTTTCCACTTAGGAAGTTTCTATCTAAGGTCGGCATTTTATACAATCTTACTGGCAAGATTCCTGTGCACTATTGATTTCATATATTCCCGCCGTGTGAGGATAGTTAGATTCGACTGGTAATCAGACGGATCATAAAATTATATTCCTTTGTTTTTCCTTTTTAATTGTACTTTTTTTTTATTTTATTTAATTTTTACTTTCTCTAATGAAAATTTCCCGTATCTTCCAGATCTCCTAGGGGCTGAGGTAGATTGATCTAGATCTCACCTTCGTTATGGTAGGAAAATGCGATACATCTCATGTGACGTGGCGGATGACGTAGAAGTTGGGCGGATTGCCATATGCTTTTTGTTGCAGGCTAGTATGCTGGCACTAAATCATTACAAAAGTACATAATTTACCTTACATTATATAAAATGGTAGATGCGTACCTTGTATGCTGAAGTGACTGTTAGAAGGAGAGCTTACAGTTACAGCTCTATCAGAAACTGCCAAATAAAAGAAATCAATTTTCCTATAAAAGAAAAGGCTACCCTGTTGTGAAGTAAAGAAAATCGCCAAAAACAAAAAAGAAAAAATTACTTGTATGTGGATGGGTCTGCAATCAGACTTTATCTGTTGTAGCATGCTTCTTTTTCTTGTTCCTGACCGGCTTCGGATTCCCATCCATCGTCAGAGTAATTACTTCAACTTAATGTTTCTTTCATGCACCATACTTGTTGATTTTCTGAATCAACAATTGAATTGACAGTCAACAAGTATGGTGCGTGACAGAAACATTAAGTTTAAGTCAACTCTCTACACGAATTGATGGAGCCTCACGATGGTTGATGGTATGACGCATAAATTTCCAGGAATAATTACTTGCTTTTAAGAAGACTACTTCAGTATGACGTATTTTGACCAAAACGGGCGGGGTGCAATGGTGAATATCCAGTTTATGGTAATTTTCACGAATTTTCTTTGTTGCGTTAACAAAAGTTATTAAAAATATAAAACATTTGTAATAGACAATGTTTTGTAGATGTCAGCCTCAGTTTACTACTAAACAAAAGTAAAAAGATACACTTGTTTAAGAAAAAATAAATTGCTGTATGTAAACAAAATAATAATAATACAACTGTATGAAAATAAGTAAAAAGTTTTATAAGATATAATAATAAAAAATAATAAGCTTCTTAAGTGGGAATAATTAAAACAATCTGCAGTAAAATATTCACTCGACTTTCTCTTACTGCGAAATGGCAAATATTCTTCACTTTTACAATTCTTATTAGTGTTTAAACCGTCGCCATTTTTATGGAGAAAATCACAAATAACTGAAGAAACTATCCAGTAAAGTCGCACTTCCGCTCAACCGATTTTCTTCAAACTGGGAATTTTGGCAACATATATAATTCTAATTAATATTATTCAGTTGACAGAATTGTATAGCACATTGCTGAACTGAAATAGACAATTAGAGATAGACTGCACATTAGAGGAAACCATAACCCCCCTCTCCCAAAAGTGTCCTTAAATGAATTTTCCCGGAGAATGTTTCAAATAAAAGTTGTAGCTCTTTTATGTGTAGTTGATATATCAAGTTTAAAGAAAATCGTTGGAGCCGTTTTGGAGAAAATAGGAAAATGAAAACTTCGATAGGGCACTTCCTTCATCGGATTTTCTTCAAACTTGGGATTTCGACAACATATATAATTCTAATGAATATTATTTAGATGATAGAATCGTGTAAAAAATGAAATAGCACTATGTGAATTTTCCCGGAGAAATGTTTCAAATAAACGTTGTAGCTCTTAGAACGTTTAAAGAACATCATTGAAGCCATTTCGAGAAGATCACCAAAAACTGAAAAAAAAAACATTAATTAAAGCGGCACTTCTGGTTAATGGATTTTGCCCGAAATCTTCATGTCTGACGCAGTGGTAGTACCTGAACTGAATACCAAGTTTGAGCTTCCTGCAACTTTTCGTTTTTGAGATATTCTTTTCATACACATCCGCACACGCTCACACACATACACAGACCATTTTCTAAAAACCAGTTTTTGGTCTCAGGTTACCTCGAAACGTATATTTCCGGTAAAAATTCAGAAAATCTGGCACGGTCGCAATACTTTCTCTAACAGCAGTTAGAGAAAGTAAAAATTAAAAAAAATAAAAAAAAAGTACAATTAAAAAGGAAAAACAAAGGAATATAATTTTATGATCCGTCTGATTACCAGTCGAATCTAACTATCCTCACACGGCGGGAATATATGAAATCAATAGTGCACAGGAATCTTGCCAGTAAGATTGTATAAAATGCCGACCTTAGATAGAAACTTCCTAAGTGGAAACGGCTAAGTTCGACGTACACTGAACATTCACCTAGAAAATGAAACTGATCTTCGCCAGCTGACCAAATGAAACTGACCAGCATTGGAGTTACATAGGGGGCGGGGTACTTTGCAACATCTGGAGTTCTCTGTAACAAGGGCCGATAAATTAAATACAGTTGCTGCCCTTTCAGGTGGCCCTTAGCTGGAGGGGAGATCGAACAGTTTTATTGCATTGTAAAGAGAAGTTTCTGTTATAGTCAGCTCTCTATACAGAAAATAACAGCTCAGAAACGGCGCGATATAATTTATAATTTTCGGATTTGTAAATATTTATTTTTTTTATGGCATATCACATTGAATCAGAATTACATGATTACTGATTTATTGCTGTGCATTATATTAAATACAGACTTGACAAGCCAATCAATTTACAAGTATGTCATTTTTAGTATGCTTTGGTAATGACTTTTTGTAATTACCTGTCTTATTTAGTTAATAATCCATTAGTTTTGGATATTTTATATATATTATTTGTGTTTTAAAATGATTTTATGACTCAGTGTTAACTCTATAATGATTTGTCAATACACATTGTCTATTTAAAATCGTAAACTATAAATGTATATTTAAAAATAAAATAAAATACAGAAACAGTTACTGACCTATAGTGTCCTGTAATGAATATCTTGTTAGTTTAGCGCATGTGCAATATGTCTTATTTTTTTTTTAATAAAAAGAAAACTTGTTAGACTTGATGTCCAAAATATTGGCCACGATTCTCTCTGTATGGGCCATTGTGCTTTATGTTTAATATACCTGTGTGTGTGTGTGTGTGTATGTATGTGTGTGCATTTCCTTCCAGGGTCTCACTATCACGACATTCTTCTCTAATGAAAATTATTACTTCTCTTTGTGTGTTTTTTTTTTTTTAATTTATGTATTTATATTTATTATTATCTTTATTTTGGACGTTGTTTCTGTGTGGTCCTTGACCAGGTTATTTGTTGATGGCGTTCTTTTTGTCTTCTTTTGCTTTCTAAATACAGTTTATCCTCTTCTTCTTCATATTTGTAGTTCCCTTGTTCACCGCTTGATGTAGTGTTGGTCCTTCGTCATGTTTCTAGAGATTTAGAATTTATTGGATGACTTAAATAGTGGTGTAAAATACTGGATTTTATCCTATGAGGGAGTTTATGTGTATGAGTGTATTATCCATGTCTTACAATATTGATATAACTACAATAAGGTAATGTTTTGGAAATGGAGGATACATGGTAACAAACGACGATCCAACTGCTCCTTTGGCAGATAGCGGTAACAGTACTCGGAAAGTATAAAAGAGACAGTGGATAGGTGGCTATACACAACCGCTCACAGGTGCAAGCTATTTGATAGTATCAACGAACTTCCTGGACGGACGAATTAGAAATTATGAAAGCATTGTTTACTTAAACAGTTGAATACATGCAGCACCAGGACATTAAATATTAGTAATTGAATTAAATACCTGAGGAGGGCGGGTTTGGTCAAAGCTGGAAGTACCGGTTATGCTTAATGAAGGGTTTTTTCAGTTGTCGTTACTTTGGATGGAAAATAGCTGTAACGAATTTCTTTAAATGTGTCTTATTAACCTGACATGCAGACCGACATATTTTACGGAAAAATTTATTTCCACTGTTTTCTTGTGTCTGTGAGTACCTGTGTGTACCTGTGAGTACCTGTGTGTACCTGTGTGTACCTGTGAGTACCTGTGTGTACCTGTGTGTACCTGTGTGTACCTGTGTGTACCTGTGTGTACCTGTGAGTACCTGTGAGTACCTGTGAGTTAGGCTGAGATTAAACTGCCGTTGTAAACTCTTACTAAGCAGCCGAGGCAGTGTATGAGTAAGGCATGTGGTCAAGTAAACGCGAAGACCGCGTAGTTGTTATGGTTAGGTCCGTAGCCCTGGAAAGCATGAGAGACTTTTTCCATGACCGCCTGCTTCATTCTGTCGTCATCAGCCGGTTTCGGGCGTTCGCTCATCATCAGGAGATGTTGATAAAGTAGACCGTGACAGTTTATATACAGTTCGCTCTGTGCCAGTCTGAATTATTAACTGTTTATAAAAATATCCTGACGATATAACTACAGAAAAAGAAAGCCGTGCGAGTGTTTCATAGCAGATTTTTAAAGATGTATTTGCTAAATGTATTTTTTTTTTTGCGCTTCGACTGCTGTGGTCATTAGCGCCTTTATATATTTATAATTAATATTAGTTATATGCGTCTCCTCTGTGACTATAATTTTAGCTATTTTACATTTTCTAAATCAGTGGTAAATTATTTAAAGAAAAAAAAAACAATTCTTGTATAATAGATACAATATGGTAATAGTGTTTTTCTTAATCATGACTTTTAGAATGCAAATCACGCAAAATACACATCCAATACGAATAACATAATATACATATGCGTATACATACACACTGGCTGTTTTCTTCTTAATCATTACAACGGTACTTTGCTAATACTATCTTTATATTTTTTATTTCATGTCCATTTGTTTGTTTGTCAGTAAGGCTGTATGGCTGTATTGTACAAATATAGCCTTAGGGTGATTATTGATAACAATAGACTGGTAAGTCGATTTTTTAAGTCCTTGACCCTCCAGCAGTAACTACTGCAGGGGTTTTTTGTGATTTTGTATTTGATTCTCATAGCTTTCCATATTAAGGAAGTTTTTAATTATTTTATTTAAATTAGCGAGAAGATAAAAAATGCTCACTGTTAATTGTAAATAAATATTTATATCCTTTTTTATTTTTTATTAAATATATTGGTTAATTAACAAAATTCACTTCTGCATGAAACATTCACGCTACCTTTTCTGCAATATTAACAGCTGTTCTAATGGAAATATTTTAATAGAAATTGAAAATTTAATGTATAATTATTGTACTCAATACTATATGTGTTGGGTTGGTGGAACTAACTGTACGTTACAACAAAATGCAATTTAGTGTTCAGCTCCCCCACAGCCCCCACTTAAAATGAATTTTTCCGGAAATGTGTTTTCAAATAAAACTTTTACAATTTTCGAGAATATTTGGAATAATTGAAAGTTCTTAAAGTAATGTGGCGTTTTTGGTTTGTAATTACGGCCAATAACTTATGTTCGGTCCTCACTGCGTAAACAGTAGTATTACTCAAATGCCAATTTTGAACTTCTCGAGAGCACACACAAACAGACCAATTTAAAAAAAAAATGTTCGAGTTCGATAGAACTCAAAACATTGTATTTCCGGTGGAAAAATCAGTTTCGAAAAACTAGTACGAGTCATTTAGATTCCATAATAGTGGTTGCTGGAATCTGTAGGATATTGAAAAGATGTTTAGAAGGATATGTGTGTGTGTGTGTGTGTGTGTGTGTGTGTGTGTGTGTGTATATATATATATATCCTATCCAATACTATAAAATTCCGAATTTTTCGAGAAAGTTTCTATTTTGAGGCCATTGTTAGAGAATGTTTAGGAAGTTGAAAGGGAAATAAACATTCTCTTCTGAACTTGGCAGAAATTTGAGCATAAGTATTCGTATAGGTCGACTGATACAATAACAAGTTCCAGCTTTAGCGTTTTTCCTTTTTACACACGCACATCTCAAAAAAAAAAAAAAAAATCTTTCGTCTGGAGACGTCAAAATATGGTATTTCCTGTGAAAAGCAATATTTCCTCCTAATCTGCACCAAAAAAATAATATTTTGTTTCAAAAAAATAAAAAAGCTATATTAGCAATGTACGTTTACGAAATCAAAAACAGTCTCAATATTTACTTTTAAAATGGTAGGGATCTCATGATTAGAAGTTTTGCGGAAGAGAACTGTATGAGTGGACAGAACAGTAGACGTGCTCTGATCGATATTTTGGGAGTGTTGGTTGCTAGGTGATTCTTGATTGTCACTGACCATGCGCCGGTTATTTGCCAATCGCTTTGCTATCCGGCTGTAATGGCTGTTATTACTTTCTTACTCAATTTACTCTGTTATTAACAATTGAAGCTATTTTATACAACATTTTCTCCGGATTCTATTTTTGTATATCGCTCATGCATTTTCCATATTTTAAAAAATAAAGAAACCTTTTTTCCTGACTGAGTTTTTCAACTTGTACTTCACAAATTGTCTTCAAACATGGAATTTCCGTAACTCTGTAATTGCAGTTCTTATAATTATATTTGTGATATCACTTGTGATGGTAGTACAAACTTGAAAATTTGACAGAATACTGAAATAATTGAAGAAAATATCCATAAAGCGAGATTTCCGGTGGATGCGGATTTTGCCTGAAACCTTCCTTCTTGTGTATTAACTGATATCTAAACAAAATACCAAGCGAGAACTTTATGCACAAGTCGTGTTTGCATCAATATATGTACATCCAAACTTACGTACATACACACACACCTTTATCCGGAAATATTTTTTTTACTTTCTTTGGCTTCTGTTAGAGCAAGTATTGGAATCGAGTAAATATTTTCGAAATTTCATTAATTAATTAATGTAGGAAGAAGATAAGAGAATAGCTCAGTGGTAGCCCGTTTGACTCCACGCAGGTTCCAGGTCTGAATCCAACAGTGCTGCCCTTAGATTTTCTCTTCCCAAGATCTTCTACAGATGCAGTGACCCCGGAAGCTATCAGTGTATTGAGAAGGCTCCGGGAGGCATAATATCTTTCAGGTGGCAGTGACACTATCCCTTAATATCTAATCTATAGGAAGAAGATAGTTGTAGGGCATCAGTGGGCCCATTGTGTGCCCTGATCTTTGTATAACCACACATATTAGATAGTGGCCGGAGTACAGGTTGATCAAATACTCCATAGTAAAATGTAATTACAGTGCATTCCAGCAGGTAATGCCAATTTAATCCCAGCAATTGACATCTAATGTCCTAATTTACCCACAATCTCCCAAAACTAATTCTTCCCAAAAAATTTCAAATAACGGTGATACGTTTATTTCTGGGCAATTATTATTCCAAGTTTAAGGAAAATGATGGAGCTGTTTTCGACAAAATTTCCAGAAAAACTCAAAAACCAATTCTGCAACGTTACACTTCTGATTAACTTGTTTTCTTCGAAGTTGGATATCTAATGATGCTATTAACGCACCTGAACATTACATGGGTGGTAAAGCAGTACATTGTACAGAAGTTGCATTATGGAGAAAAGCTTGAAGATGCATCTCATCTACCCCTCCTACCCCTCCTCTCACCCTCTCCTCCCACCCCCTTACCCTCCAAAAACCATTTTCTTTGAAAAATGTTAAAAAAAAAACAGAAAGTCAAAAACACAGTAAAGTCGAACGATTTTTTGTTATTGAGTTACTGCTCATACATACCAAGTAGGACCAAATAGGAAAATGTAATACTAGCACTTTGTGCCCCACAAATAAAAATATTTTTTTTTAGGTAACATATATATATATATATATATATATATATCTCCAGATGGTTAACGTCCATTTTCCAGTTATTTTGGTATGTTTGTGTGCCTTTGAACAGCTCACTTGTAGCTTTCGTAACTTCACGTAAGTATTGTGGAAAAAAAAGTTGATCTCTCTCACAAGTTAAAGTGAAAGAGAGAGAAAGGTGTATGACACGTGCTCTGGTGAAAATAAAGATTTCTACCGAGCCAAACTCCCGGTCATCAGTCCAGTTAGTAGAGTACTGGGCGAGGAGAGTGGTGTGAACGGAGGAGCAATGAAGAAATGTTGCTGTCGTTTTTCTTCCAGTCAACAGCCCGCTGCTGGAGAGTTCTGGAAAAGCTTGCTTGTCGCTCTCTCGCGCTCTCTATGTTCGGTCGGCTGGAAGAGAACTAAACTGTAGAGGAAGGGAAAAAAAACCGCGCCAAATCCGTTAGCGATACGCCCGCTATGATCAGTGGACGTTGTTCTCCTGATAGTTGTGCGCCTCCCCTCCACTTCTTCATTAGGTTTCAATATTTCCGCGCACTATACTCTGACCATTGTTTTCTTTTTTTTTTTTGTTTAGTGAATGATACAATGTGACAATTGGACGAACGTAGGTGGACGACAAAAGAAAGAGAATGCGCCAGATAGATGGCCACTGAGAGAGAGTCGTCAAACCTGGCCGGTAAGGAGAAAACTGTTTCCTCAATCTCTGTCTCTCTCCTTCATCCCCCCTCTCGCCCTATCTACCTGTCCTTTCCCCGTTCTCTTGCTCACACCTCTGGTTTCATTCTCACCAGCTGTGCTCACTCTCTCTAAACACTTCACCTTCGGCTAGTCCAAAGTTTTGCGACCTTGTCCTGGGATCAAGGAACTTCCCTTTCTTATACAGTTAATCCTTTTTCTATGTTTTGAGCTTTTAGTATATACGAATAAATTGTTTTTACTGAATGATCGATGAAGTCTGTGCGTTTCTACAAATTATCTCAATAAAACAAAATGCAGGAAGCTGAACTTGATGTTCCATGTAGGTATACAACACCGCATTTGACCCATCAAAATCGTTAACCTTTTTATTTTTGTACTTTCTCTTCCTCCAAGTATGTGGAAGTATTGCAATCGTGTCACATTTAGTACGGATTGCCGATCTACAGATGTGTGTAGTTGATAGAACCGTTCTTTGTCCTGAAGTGAACTTTCCCAAAATAAATCTAAAAAACAAATATTTCTAATTTAAGTGGTAGGCTTTTATATATTTAGTATTGCAAAATTTAAAAAAAGAAAAAAATTGTGAAGCCATTTTGAGACAATCGGGAAATATTGAAAATGTTTAGTGAAGTTGACCAGAAGACTCGTGTTGATTTGGATTGTAGTACTTGGACGGAACATTAAGTTTGAACGCTTGTGATTTTTCGTTTCTCTCACTCATAGTATCTGAAGGAAGTAAAAATCAATAAATCTCAGTTTCTCCGAAAATTGATTTTTGCAAAATTTTAATGAAGCAAATGTTAAATTTCTTAAAAGGAAACAAAACCAGTTACCAGGTAATATCATAATTGAATCGTGGTGTTAGTTACAGTTGATTTCCGCAATGTAGCGGTTATATTTCCCATCTGCCTATCTGTGCTATTTTTATTATTATCATTACACTACGGCCAGTAATAATATCCAAAGTAGTTTTACTTAATAGTAATAACAATGAAAGTGGTGCACTCTCACACATTAGAGAGTAAACTATTAATATAACTGCTAAGTTGATTGTCGCCACACATGCGCACCGCCTGTCCACTGTGATTACTATACTTCACACACAAACGTACACACACACACACACACACTGATTACTATACCTCACACACAAACGTACACACTCACACACACATACATTACTTACACTTGCTATATCTTTTTTTAGCCATCTATAATTATACGTGCTGCTGTTGTTTCTTTTCTTTACCGTTATTAATTACTTCATCAAACTGCAATTACATATGTAATTCGAAATAAATGCACCTGTCCTATTCAATTATACAGTCTGTGATTCTCCTACCCCCCCTCTATATTGCTTATTGCCATTTATAGTGCATATTTAGTGTTCAACTGTAATTCTTAGACTTGAACATTTAAGCATATAAGTCTACAATTACCTAAATTAAATGCCCAATAAAATCTTTTGAAATTGAATATTTACCTGAAACGCATGTTTTGAAGTTCTCTGAGCACCGTAAAAAGAAAAAGTTTGGTATGAGAATGTGAACAGTGAACAAATTTGTGAAAAATTAATGGAAAGCTCCAAAACCCACATTCGCAAAATTTTTGTTATAAAATGTTCAAGAAGACTCTTGCAAAGAACAACAATTTCCCGCACGCAAGCGATCAAGTAATATCAGTTATAAGTCTCACCGTTCAAAGAGTCATAAATCGACTTCCTAAAAGTCTTCAGCCCGTGTTGGAACAGTCAACAACAGTCTTCAGTTAGCTTCGGAGAATCCTTCTAGAAGAATTTCTACAATCCAAATAATTTTTCATCCAGCTAGCTAATAAGCAACATCTGAACGGTCGCTAGAACAAACCATGGTTCTAACCTGTTAAACCACCAAGAAAGCACCGCTCGCCAACATTACTGAACCACTCGTAAAGCGTGATACTCTCGTCGCTCGCCTACTGTCAAACTTAACACACTTTACATTCCTGACAAAGTAAAAATATAAATTGTAAGTAAAGTTTCATTTTTATTTTCAATACCATCGTCATCAACATGTATACACATACCCTATGTAAGTACACAATGTATGTAACAAAACGGTGAAAACTCTAAAATTCAAAACTTTGACCCGATTGCAACACTTTCTCTGATAACACTTTCTAGTGAGAGAAAGTGAGAATAATCTAGTGTGAAACTTACACGGCTCCCCTCTTCTTGTACTTACTACAGTTCTAAGTGACAAACTTTGTTTAAAACTTGGAATGTTTACAAAACGTTTACGTTGAACTTGCATTTGAGGCAGAGATTCATGAGGCAAAACGGCATTTCTTATAGAACATGCTACCTCCAATGCCTGCCTGTGAGACATTCTCTTTAAGGTCTAAAGAGTTTTGCCTGTGATGTATAATGTACAGAACATTTTGTCTAAACAATCGGACGCAACAAATAGTTTCACTGCATACAGCAAAACAGGCTCATTTTTATTTAAGTAATAGTCAAAATGTAAAACACATAGACAAAGAGAGTTTAGTATAATCTTGTAAATTAATTATTACTACACATATACCCGTTGCATATACTATGCTTTCCGTTTGTTGGAGAGTGTCTGGTATTTTATCCGTCGTAACAGGCTTCTTATTTGTTGGTACTGACCGGTTTCGGATTCTCAATCATCTTCACAGTATAGCCATACTCCGAGTCATGTCCGTGGTCTAAAGTTTATTTAAGTTTAACACTAGGGTGCGTGATAAAAACTTCCAGTAGAAGTCAGCTCTCTACGAACTTAATAGCCATGGTTGAGAATGCCGAAACGATCAGTACCAACAAATACTTGTACGACGGATAGAATCTAGATGTTATCCAACTTGCCGAAACACATATTCAACAGGTGATATTATATGTATTGATAATTAATTGTAGGCATTAAACCCTCTTTGTCTATGTGTATTGAACATTGGCTAATATTTAAATAAAAATGTGCCTGTGTTGCCTAATCAGTCTGCCTATAACCAAGACTGAATTTTTGTTTTATTTTAATTTAAGGCGCATAAACATCTATGGTCTTTGGCACCCGGAGCCTTGTCAGGGCACTTCCGGTCTACCCGGATAGTGTTCTCCCGTTTTAGACAACATCACCGGACATTTGCAACCGCCTCAAGATTTTACTAAGTTTTTTTCCAGTTTTCTGCGATTTCCTTGCTAAATATACAATGCAGTGCTGTTTCTTGCAACTTTGTATACAAACTAGAAATATGTCGATTTATCACTTTTGTTAGAAACACTTGCCGAATAGGTAGATTTTAGGGACGCTGTGGGGGAGCTGGAAGGTCACTCTTCTCTCTAGTGGCGTTTCTTAATCTAGATTCTCCCAGCTGTATATAAAACTTTCAAGTTCTTTAATTTAGCGACAAGTCCAAGATTGAAGCAAATTAGTAACATAAATTGCAGCAAGAGAAGGACGTATAAGTTTCAGAGCAGATTGTTTTGATATGTAAATTTAATAATTAATTTAATAAACCATATTTTCCTAAGAGATTTTCGCAAATCTAACTGAAAGGACTTGAAAGAAATTCTACAATAAGATACTTTCGCATTTCTGCCTGTCTGTCCAGTTATGTAATAAACGCCCACATTTATTATATGTATGATTATATTAAATGAACCTTACAAATACGGTCGTATTTATAATAGAGCTTTAAGGAAATACGAATGTTAAATATGTGAATGCACTAGTGGATCTTCTGTATGAGTGTGTGTGTGACATGTGTATTATATTCGCTTCATTTAACATCTCCCTGCTACTCTCTCTCCTTTCATGTGTATGGTTGGTATTATATACGTATAGTAGTGCATTGTGCACATGGACTAACTGTGCATCATGTATTCCAAGTTGTGCAGTGCTCCATTTAAAAGTAAATGAAAAAAAGCCTGGTATGGAACACATAGACGAATTTCGGTTTCTGCAGTTCACATAATTTAATTAACAATTTTACTTCAAATGTACTCGAAAATTCTGCTCTTAATGATTTTCTTAGAAATTCGTATGTTTATCACCCAAGGTCGGATCACATTATGCTTCCCCCTGTATGTGGCCATTTCAGAATATTGCAGTGGTCATCCATTCGTTCAGTGTTACTGAGAATTGTATTAGAAGAGTTTGCCATTCAAGAAAATCGATTGATCGCAAGTATGATCAGGAGATTTGTCATATTTGGCCAGAATACTAAGTTTAATCATTCTTTTTTTAGATGCTTTATTATGTGAAAATTGATTTTTGTCGGTTTCTGGGGGAGGAGTGATGTTAGATTTCCGTCTAAAGGGTCATGAAATAACGTTCGGTTCTCTAGCATGTATATAGTGTTTTCTACATTTCTGCAACTTTCTAGAAACTATGGCAGCGGGTTTCTTTAAACTTAGTATCTATAGTAACAACACATTTGAAGACTTGTCCTTTCTGTTTAAAACTTTCTACGAGAAAATTATTTTAGATACTTGAGAATAGTATTGTGTTGCAATACGCCATCAATTAAATAACCTAAACCTCTCTTTCTATTAAGCCCAGGGAGCTGGGGGAAACTTGCATTATTCAATTAACCACCCAGAACAAACTATGTGATTCAATATAAACTTCCATTCAGAAAACATTCCAAAGCATAATTTAGTTATTGCGGTACTGTTCCCCACTAGACGGACGGTTGTATCCAATTGTCCGTGAAAATATTCGACAACAGACTAAATAAAATAATAGAAAAGTCGTCCTGGCTTTTTCTATTTTTGCTTTGTCTTATTTCTGTAAAATAAAATATTTCATTCTTGTACGGAAAATTGTTGAAAATGAAATTTGGAAAATTTTGGTGTGCGTGTGTGAACTAAATAACTTAGAAAAGAAAAGAAGTTCAAACAGAGATATTCAGCTTACCAGTGAAACCGACAGAAACGATCAAAATCTGTCGTGAGAAATGGCATTTTAGTTAAATATTGTTACTTTCTCTGACTGCTGTTAGGAGGAAGTATGGCGGTGATCATGCCAAATTTTCGGAATTGAATTTTCACAATTGCACATTTCACAGATTGCGAATTTTACGAAAATAATGTATATAAATATAGTGTGTATGTGTATAGTGTGTGTATGTGTATAGTATGTGTATGTGTATAGTATGTGTATGTGTATAGTATGTGTATGTGTATAGTATGTGTATGTGTATACAATGTGTATGTGTATAGTGTGTGTATGTGTATAGTATTTGTATGTGTATAATGTGTGTATGTGTATGTGTAGTGGGAGCTTGTGAACAAAATATCCCTCAAACGAAATAATCGCACCAGGTTCATAATTGATGTTCCGTTTAGGCCTCCGATATTAGGTTTTGGGTGCAAAATGTGTCATCCGGAAATGCCACTTTACTATCACTTCCAGTTTTGTCCTAATTTTCTCGAATACAGCGCTCCATTGAATTTCTTTTAAACTAGGAATATAGTAACAATACACAGTTAACCCTATAATATTTATTTGAAGCATTCTCCTAGGAAAATTGTTGAATAGGGAATGGGTTTTTGGATAGTTAAAACGTTTGGTCTTTGTTGTTGTAGTCACTTCAATACAGTCAGTCCTACATTGTAAAAATCTTTAATTTGTACATATCTGGTCATTTCGTGCGAACTTTTCCTTTCCCCAATTTCTAAGAAAAATTATACAGAATGACAAATATTTTATAAGCTTTTCTTTATACTGAAAAAGCGAAAACAGAAAAAGGAAATTTGCTGGTCAATCTAGCGTAGTAGGACTTGTTGTGATGTAAACCAGAGATGACACAGTACCAGTCCTCAATTCTACAGTTCCTCATTTCGAAAGTTATTTCGTATATTATATATATATATAAAAGAAGAGATATATATATATATAAGATATGTATATATATATATATATATGTATATATTATAATATCTCTATGCAGTTTTGTTCTGTTTGTCTGTCCGTGTATTGAGACCTAAGAATGTCCCAATTTGATTTAGTTAGAATTGTGTTGTTACTAGTATTAGTACAACTAGCTGTATTATACATCTTTCCATTTTCTCTCTCAATTCTATCTCCTTTCTGTCACACAGGCATGGATCCATCCTACTTTTTATTTTTACAACTGAAAAGTGGCCAATGTTAACAACAAGTAAATTTATATTTCTTCACTACTTATATTTTTACTTTCTCTTACTTGAGTTTATAATTAAATTTTAAATTTTATTTTTTTTTTTAATTTTATCCAGTAATCAGCTTTTAGCCTTGAAACTTTTTTAACTTTTTGCACAAAGCTATCTTTTCTGCCCCTCCACAGTTAGGTGTTTGCCCTCATTTAAGTTTCCCACAATTCATAAACTCTCTGAACGACTGTCCTTCGTAGATATCTACTCTGATGAATGACAATGACCTTCCTCTCTTTTCTACTTAAACATCCTACATTTCCTTTTTGTTTTAATTTAATTTACATCACTCACTTCCTTTGAACGTCTTTTTTTTATTTTTCTTAAAATTAGATTTTCAAAAATGAGATAAAAACTAGATTAAATTCAGTGAGCACTATCTTAAATTTCTTTTTAATCAAAGAGCGGCAATTGAACTGTATTGAGATATACAAATTATTTGACTTTGGTCAATTTGTTATAGTTTTAGAGAAAACTATTTCAATTATATTATATTGAACATAAACTATAGTTTAGTATGTAATAAAATTCTAACATGTGTATCAATAAATAGTTGTATGTATAATTTGATTATGTATTGTTCAAGGCATTTTTAATGGTCATGGTTTGAGATAACCTCGGACATAGATTTGTATCGGATCAGTAAACATCAGAAAGGAAACTGGATCCAGCTTGTTGTTGTGAATGCTTTCGGATGAAATCTCGCTTAATCTATTATTGCTGTTTTTGTAATATTCTTTATTTTTTTTATCTGAATCTACCTTGTAATCGGGCCACCTATTCACTTGCTTCCTCTCTCTTCTGCTTTAATTCTCTCTCTCTCGCTGTCTGTGCAGAATGTTTCATTATAAATTAAGCCAGCTAAAAAAAATAATAAATACTGTAGGAGGAAGTATTGCGATTGTATCAGTTATACGAAGTTGGATTGTCACCGGAAATATGTTTTACAGTCAGTCCCCTGAGTTCGCAAAAAAAAGTTTTTTTACGAATGTTCTACATTTATTAACGATGTATCTCAACAACGGAAAATTTCAGTAAGCTTAAACGTCACCGCGACAGGAAGGTTTCATTCGGAATTGAGTACCACCTTAGACAAGGTTTTTCTCGATTTTCTCACAAAAAAAAAAAAATGGCTCCAAATATTTTCTTTAAACCTCATATATTATCTACGAACATCTGTAAATACGTAAATTTGGAATGTTAACTGCTTCACTATTAACTACACCTTTATTTGAAACATATTGCTGAAAAAATTGAATTTGGTTGGTTGGAAATGAGGGTGGTTTTCAGATGTTGGGGTTTGTTTTTAGGTGCCGCGTTGTGGGTTCACTGCAGTCAGTGCAGTGTGTGCCGCGTTGTGGGTTCACTGCAGTCAGTGCAGTGTGTGCCAAATTAACTTGTAAACATCCGATTGTAATACAATTCTATCAACTACAGTAACAGAATGTTGTGTGAGTGTTTATTATTAAGAAGTGCTTTGCATCCCTTGTCCCTTGTTGTCCCACAGCTAGTTTTACATAATGAAACATTATATTTTATAAATTAGTGCAAATATGTAGCCCAGTAAGTTGGAGATGATCTGCATCTCTGTGCCATGTTAGGCTGCTGACCAGATTGTCCCCCCCTGTTGTTACTTACACTTCAGCTAGCTAATCACATTCTGTAGTTAGGTGTTGCTGGCTCACGACTTACTTCTTCTTGCTCACGCAGAATTGTAAATGTTGTTGAGCCATCTTCTCTATGACCCCCTCTTCACGGAGATAGTTGTGTTAGTCCAATTCTTAACAACATTTTAACTACCAACATCCTCTTTGTTATATTTCCTGGTACTGTGTTTTCTTCTACTTCATACATTCTTCTTTGCCTTTTTTCTTCTTTTCCACTTCCTTATGCATCTCGTCAGTTCATCACCTTCACTTCATATCCCCTCCTGCCTTAGTAATTATACTTATTTTTAGGTACACTCTCAGTGCTGTGGATATTTTCTCTCTTCATTTCCTGCAGGGCAGTTGCCGATTTCTTCCTTCCAGTGTAAAAGGAGATATTTATACTCATTCATATCGGTATAGGGGATCTTCATCACTGGAAACGCATTACAGGACACAAGTTTCTCTTACTGCAATCATTACAGCTGTAATTGACAAAATTTTCGTTGAACTTGAAACTGTTACTGAAATGCTGGAACACATTAACTTTCTATATCAATCTAGGTAGTGGAGATTGGACAAGTTGATCTTTAAGGCTTAAATTCTATCTACTGTGATCATAATGTATCGCAGCACCCTCTGTAGCTCCCTGCAAAAACAGCATTTTTACTTGCTCTTATTCTTAGTAAGAGGAAGTATTGTAATCGTGCCAAATCATTTCTTCTGGTAGAGTCATTTAAGGGTTTTTTTGAGAGAGGGGGAGGTTATGTTTTCCTCTAAAGTGTATCATAGTTGATTATAAAATTCTATCATCTAAACAAAATTTGTTAGAAATACATAGATTGCCGTTCCGAGTTTCAAGAAAATTACTAAACCGGAAGTAAGTTCGTACCGAACAGTTTTTGCGATTTTCTTCATAAAACACCGACGAATTTCATTAAAATTCGTCTACTAACTACGAAATTTGTAAGTTACAATTTTGAAAATTACAGCAAGAGCATGTGAATGTACAGTGCGCGTATTTCTACGCGAATTGATAACAGAGGGGACAATTTCTTGTGGGAGCCCCCCTTACTGTGTTTGAGATCTGACTGGTCACACGGTTGAGCCAGTCGTATTTTTCTATTATTCTATTTGTATGAAGATTCGTGCTAGTTTTTATTCGTTTTATACTATATTACAATTGGTGCCTTGCACAATATTGCATTGATTAAAGGATCATGTTGTCAAATCTGTTGAAGTGATCTAGTAAGCAGCGCCATCTGCATTTCTCATTGGGTCTAGCTCAACGAGTCAGTTTTCAAGTTTGCTTTTGTACTCCTAACTAGGTACTAATCGTTCACCTGCCGGCTACTGACGGCCCTGTTTAATTCCACAGCACATGGTTTCTAAAACCGGAACTTGACTATTTTTGCAGCTCCAAGCAACCAATTCATCCAATTGAATCTCATTTTATTCAAGACATCTCGTCACAAGCACTTTAAAGAGGGATTATTACTATCTTCTCAATTAATTCTTTCTCAGGTTGGGACTCCAAGGCTGGTGGTAAGAACAGTTATTTGGTCCTTTTCCCATCCTAATTTCCTGCGATTATTATTATTATTGCCAATATCTAATTTAACATTCTTGCTTTACTACCTGAGGACTTGGCAACCTCAAGGAAGCATTTTACAGTATTACTCATATTGCTGTGATCATCAACTAAATTGGAGCGATTTAATTTTCATCACTGACAATTTCATGCACATTGCAATTTATTATTTAATACCTTATATTAAATTCTTGAGCTCATTTAAGGAACTAGTACCAGTCGAATCTGATAGCTGCATTACACAGCTTTTTACTCAACTGTGTGGCCAGTCAGATATAGCAACCTTACTTCATTTCTAGTGCACTGTGGATCTGTCACATCCACAGCTGGTCCTCCGTTGAATAGAGGCTGGTTCGCAGGGCTCGTTCTTGCATCCATAGCTTCAGACGCCAGTACCTAGGATCTGCATGTGAGCTACATCACTATCCAGGTCATTACCAGTGCGTTGCACATCAAACTTGCCCGCTGAAGACCAGGAATCGGGTTATCACTGTAATCTTTTACGTGTAGTGACGTAAATAAAGGCAAGGTTTTATTAGAAAACTTCAGAACTCATTCTTATTACCCTGTCCACCTGAATCCCAATCTTTAGCAAGTGGAATAGTTCCCAGTAATTATTCCACATGCAGAATGAGAATGTGATTGTTTCACACCAGATTCCTTTTTATAGAAAATCGCGGAAAACTGAAAGATCCTTTAGTGAAGCTGCACTTAGTGCTGACAGATTTTGATCGAAACCTTGGAGCCGAATGTGCGATGCCAATACCAAAACGGAATATCAAGTTTGCACACGTGGACCTAGTTTGTCCTTGTTTAAGGACTTCAAAATAGATATTCGCGGAAAACTCAATTTCGAAAGTTTCTGAAATCTAAAGAGGAACCTTTATGATACACATAGATATTGAATTCTGTTTAAGTATTATCATCGCCTCCGGCAATAAAGTTTCGTCAACTTCGTCAACCAGATGCGACTTTATTAAATTTGTGTCTTAGAAAATAAAACAGCTACACTTACCAAAACTTACCAACGTTTCCGCAATGTGTATTAGCTAGTTAATGAAAGGGATCTTGAGGTCTTTGTGGTGAGTTAAATTGGAGACCTAATAAGGGAGCGTCGACAATATGGCCAAGGACTGCAGATTGAAAGGATTGGATTGTTTGGATGGTGGATTGTTTTGCGGAGCCTCACAATTCGGCTCCATAGATATGAGCAGTGTTTTGTCTAGATTCAGTTTCTATTGTACGTTCGTGATACAAATATATTGTCTTTCTCAAGCCATAATAATAAGTAGTAATAATAATAATAATATGACTATTAACTCAGTGTTAATTTGTTACAAATTAATAAACTAATAAGTGTTTTTTAGGCAATTTTTTTTTTATAATAAATTTGCTGATGTGTGTGTGTTTGGGGGCTTGTTGACTGATTGCTTTGTTATTAACTTCTACACCTAACGAAAGAAGAGGGCTTCATTAAGAAAGAGGAGAGAGAGAGATATTGTTTAAAAATTTCCGTAAAGCGACTACCTGAAGGCTTACAACTTTTATTTGAAACATTTTTGCTGGAGGGTTTCTTAAATTGATTTCTAGAGGGTTCTGCATGAGCAAGGACATTACTCTTTCCTCGATAATGTCTCATTGATCATGAACTTGCAATGCAAACTAAATCTGGATAAAACACTGCTCAAATCTAGGGCGCCGAATTGTGGGCTCTAGCTAGTGGGAGTTAAGGAAACTAAACATTCAGTGAAAATTTCGAGTTTCAAGAGCATTGTGCCACTTAACGGCCAGCATTGCTATAACGGCAACTCGTGTGAACCTTTCACATCACAAGCTTTTTGTTTAATATACAATAAATCGATTTATAAACAATAATTTATACCATATAAGTTTGTCACCTTCCCTCTTTATGTTTCTGTTTTATGTTTTTATTTGCAATTTATGCTATTCAAACTTCCTGGTTTGTCTGTCGGTTGATGTAGAAATGTTGTTGCAATTAAATTTTGATATATTCCTCAAGCTTTCTTATACAAATAAAATGAAAACTATTTGAAATGAATTATTGAATCATTATTCCCTGACAGAGTGTTTTAATGATATTGTAAATTGAGAATTAATAGAATAAATACATAATATAATATTAATAATAATAATTACTAATATGTTTTATTAAACATCCTGCCTGTCAATGACCCCGTGGAGTTAGGGTCGTCCTACCTGTCCAGCCCTGGTTGCCGCCTCAACTCCACTTCTCCTCCTCCTCCTGTGGCTGCCAGGCTTGCTATTTTTAGACTATAATAAAACTGGTAATGAAGTAAAATAAAAATAATATAATATAAAAGAAAAAACTCTATTCGCTTTTATTATATGTAATAAATACTTTTTACTATGGATCATAAAATTAAAACTAATTTATCCCGCGGTTTATAGGATGCGTTCTTTATCGTAGGATTTCTTTCTTTCTTGTTTTTTATTTTTATTTTCCATTTATTTATTTATCTATATTTTGTTTTTATCTATTTAATTTGATTATGCCAATTTAAGTAAATTTTTAGTTGCTGTAGAGCTATGAATGTCTGCATATTTTCATGGAAATGTTGCAGTATATTGCCATGTGATGTTTGTCAAATGAAGTATAACGGCGCGCCACCTGTCCATCTTACATTCTGCCACTTACAAGTATTGTTATTCAATAAAGATTAAAATCTGAGAATAGTTGTCTACAGTTATAGAGGATAGTTCACTCAGCCACAAAAAAAAACAAAATGGGACACTTAGTTTTTTCATTAATAAATAACATTTATTGTTAATCTATTTTTAATACAATTCGCTAGCTAAATAATATCTTGTAGTGTTAATTTTTACTCAAACTCTTGATTTGGATTGATGTAAAAGATAACAAAAAATAAAAAAGAATGACAAAATAAAAAATCTTTTTTCATCAAAATTTTCATAACTTTTTAAATTTTGCTCACCTCCTGGTACTTCCACTAAACCCCCCTACTAAGGGCCCTGGTACGGCCGGCCATCCATGTAATCAAGTTTTGAATCGGCTCTTGTCGAAACAGTATCCTATTCTTCGTATACGGCAATGCACGGCTGCTGCAGAGTAGTTTGAAGCTGATCATGAGCTCTAACTCGCTCAGACAGTAGGCATCAGACCTACTTCTCGGAATCATCTTCAAACAGTTTCAGAGCTCACGGTGACTGCCCGAACTTGTAATAAATTATCCCTGAGCTCTGTAGCTGTGAGAAACTGATTGCATAGAACTGAGAGCCAAAGAATCGGTCGTCCAGTTCTGATGAGACCCCTCCACGACCACTTCCGGGTCTCCGACCGTACTCCCCAGTTTTTCTAAAATATCGATTGATCGATGAACCGTAGAAGATGGCATCACCAAGCGTCCTGCCACATATTGTATGCCCATCCTTCGAGAGCGATTGCAAAAGAAATGACCATCTTTCTGTTAATAAGGTTAAACAAATATAGTAATTTAACCATAAAATTAAAAATAATGTGGAATTCAAATAAAAAAATCATTGTTGTGGTTGTGGTTGGTTCCGCAGAGCTGGAAAGCATCAGAGATATTTTCCGTGATAGCCTGCTTCATTTTGTGGTCATCGACCGGTTTCGGGTGTTCGCCCATCATCAGGATTAAATAGTTTAGATCACATGTTAAACATTATAATAACATAGACTTGCACAAAGCAAATACAGTTGATATTTAGACTTGCACAGAGCAAATACAGTTGGTGCAAGTCTATGTTATACACTGTTTAACAAAAACATCTTGATGATGGCCGAACGCCCGAAACCGGTTAATGACCACAAAAAGAAGCAGGCTATCACGGATAATATCTCTGAAAAAATCATTTCTGGGAAGTCTGTCCCAGATCAGAAAGCCACAGTAAGTGAATTTCTACTGTTTTCAATTTTTATTCTCAAGAAAGTTAGTAGTTTTGATGATCAAAGTGTTGTAAATATAGAAAAATATGTGTATTTTTTTTTTAGTTTTATATATAATGAAATAATCTGAACACAGAGAAGGTATATAGAAGAAATCTGGGTTGCATTGCGAACTCTTCTTCCTGTTCACACCCGCTCCAAAATTGGATGATGCCTCTTGAATGAAACTTGAATGAATCTCTGTTTACAAATTATGGTTTAAGCTATTGTTTGTTGTACTTTGGAAGAGCGGGTACGCAACTTTAATTTTAAAGGTGTCTTTATCTGTTCGGATAGTCAGACAAGACACCACACTCATGACTTTAACTCCAAATTGAAATTAGAATGTAGTAAACTATGTTCTCCTCCAAGGATGTTCTTCTAGTCTGGATACCGAGTCATTTGGAAATTTTAGGAAATGACCAGACAGACAGGTTGGCCAAGATAGGTCCTCTCTTTTCTTTAACAGTGGTTCTTGAATTATTGTTCACCAGGCTGATAATGAGATATTGCTGGGTCTTTCACGCACACCTCTCTTAGGTACCAGGTTGGAGCCCTTACTGGGTCTTATGGTCTTGGAACATATCTCAACGTAATGGGGTTCATGTCAAACCCCTTTTGTAGAGTTTCTGAACCACCAGAGGAGGCAACACCTATTCATTTCGTTTGTGGAGAACACCTATTGAGAAGAGCATACTCTGTACCTTCTTAAGCTTTTTGCCCGATTTATTCAGACTGCTGTCAATTCTTAGATGAATCGTTCCGTGAAAATCCATTTCATATGTCCGAAAAAATTGATTTTAGTGGAGTTGAGAGTGGACGCTTATCATTGCTGCCCCTGCGTTCGTAAGCTTTGCAATTTTTAAAGGAAATTCGTTAATTAAGCTGAATTAATTGCAGTAAGAAAAAGTTGTGCGAATGTTTCACACGAGATATTTTATTCCATTATCAAATGGTGTATCCGAGTGAAGCCAAAAAAAAGTGAAAAAATGGATTAAACCGACCAACAAACTGAACAAAAAAAATCTAAAACAAAGTAGGTAAATCACTTGAATCCGTCTGAAACTACAAATATGTCTTATTATGGTGTACAATAGAATGAAAGCAAGACTGAATAGGAGCGCAGTGAGTCGGCCGCTGAGTGAACTACGTTTGGTGACCCCTTATCCATATCCAGAGCTCCCACATTACCCATAATGCACCGTTATCATGCTCAGCTAACAAACAATATTAGTTATAATAATCAATATGTATTTAATTGAATGTTATTATTGTTCAAGCGATACATTTTTCTCTTCATAATAAATAAAATACTGTATCTATTTAAAAAGTACTAATTGTCCATTGGATTGTTACAATGTTTCATTACTGTCCTGCTCCTTATTACTTGGTTATTACATACGATAATTACTCTCCAGGATAATTACTCCATATATAATCAGTTCCTGTATATTTAGTAATGCTTTAGTAAGAAGTTTACTTACTTCTACTTTATATCAGCTGTTTTATTGTAATTACATGTAATCACATAATTTAAAAAATAAATCTGGTGTGAAATAGTGCCACTAGTTTCCCTTACTGCAGTCTACATAGTTATTGAGAAGTTGAGAAATTCTCTTCAAACTTATAATTTTTACTAAATGTTTGTCTTCATTTTATATCAATGGGAGATTCTAAACTTAATAAAATGATAGAGATATTTCCCGTGACAGCCCGCTTCCTTTTGTGGTCATCGACCGGTTTCGGGTATTCGCCCATCACGGTGTTTTGTCAAAACAGTCTGATAACATAGATTTGCACAGAGCAAATTTAGTAGATACAATCAGTCAGTTCACTCACTCAACTTAGTTGAATGTATCAACTAAATTTGCTCTGTGCAAGTCTATGTTATCGTACTGTTTTGACATTACATCGTGATGATGGGTGAACGCCCGAAACCGTCGATGACCAAAAAAGAAGCATGAGGAAACCATAAGCTCCCCCCCCCCCCCAAAGTCTTTAAATGAACTTTCTCGGAAAAAAAGTTCGAGGAGAAGCTGTAGGTCTCTGAATTCATAGCTAACATATCAAATTTAATGAAATCTGTTGATAGTTTTACGGTGAAAATGCCAGAAATCTGAAAAAACTGTTTAGTGAAAAGGAACTTCCGGTCAACCTTGTTCTTCAAACTCGGAATATTATTATTATTTATTTAATTATTGCAAGTACTTTATTTTAAAAATAATACAATAAATGATAGAATAGTTGAGTACAGAAGCATGGCAATGAGCCGTCTGCCAGAGTTTACAGCTATAACAAAAAACTAATAAATAAAAAAAAAATGATGAAAAACAAAGCAAGAATTATACTAGAACTAAAACAGAACTGGAATAAGATAGGAAAGTGAATAAAAGTATTAACACAACTAATGTTTAAATAAATCAAACGTAGTTTTATAAATTAGAATAAAAAAGCTGCAAAACTAACCTAAAGAATCTGAGATCCTGACGTGCCTAGCTCTCCAAGGTGGCGAGCATAAGCAATTAAAGGATGACAAGGCTGTTGTCCGGTTAGGTAAACAATTATTTCTCCTCCGGAAAGTGAACATTTGCCGAGATGGAGGAGCCGCACTTCTAATAATGCAGGACATTCTACCAAGAAATGAAACAAATCCTCCCGTACTTGGCAGTTACAGAGAGGACACACTTCTCGTTCGGAATCTTTCTCCAACCAAGGGGTATAATTTAGGTATAACAGTTCTGCTCTTAGTTTCAACAACCAGCATATCTCTGAGAGTCTGAGGTTATTAAATAGGGACGATGTTACAAATGACTTATGGTCAGTGATTAAAGTTTTATACAAAAAAAAAACGATCAGAGTTCTCTGCTCGACTCTTCGAGTCGTTATACAAAAGAGTGGTTTAAACCGACCTTAGCTATCGACACTTTATTTTCGAGGTGGGGGACCAGAGTCATACGCGGAGTTAGAATGATACCCAAGTACTTATAGCGGTTCACTACCTCTATCCGGGAATTTTCGTAGAACCACTTTTCTGAAGCCGCTAATCTGCCTCCTTTTCATTATTTTGGATTTTTCTAAATTGACAGAAAGGTTCCATTGGACACAATAAGTTTCCAGAATATTAATATTTCTCTGCAAGGAAATGGGGTTATCCGAGAGGAGAACAATATCATCTGGGTAAAGAAGGGTTTTTATTTTGATACCCCCTATAACTCGGAATATTGTCAACACATTTAATTCTAATTAATATTATTTAGATGATAGAATTTTATAATAAACTAAAATAGCAGTTTAGGGGTGAATAAGCCCTCCCCATCCCCAAAGGCCTACTTGAATGAATTTTCCCTTGAGAAATATAAGTTGTATCTCTTTATATGTGTAGTTCATTTGCTAAGCTTAAAGGAAATCGTTGGAGCTACTTTCGAGAAAATCGCAAAAAAAATGAAAAATGTGTTCCATCAAGTGGTGCCTTCGGTTGGGGGATTGGGACAGATAAGTTCCTGTCGGATCCCATGATGATATCAAACGGAATGTCAGGTATGAACTTTCTGCGATTTTTCGTTTTTGAGCTATTGTTCACATACAGTGGCATGCACACACACATTCACAGATAGTTTTCTAAAAACCACTTTTTCGGTCTCAGGGGACCTAAAAACGGAATTTTTTGTGAAAAATCGATATCGAAAATTTGGCACGGTTATAATACTTTCTTTTACAGCAGCAAGACGCAATCAGAGACATTTTCCGTGATAGCCTGCTTTATTTTGTGGTCATCGACCGGTTTCGAGCGGTTCGCCCATCATCAGGATGTTTTTGTTGAACAGTGTAATAACATAGACTTCCACAGAGCAATACAAGTGTATCAACTGTAAATTTATTAGACACCAGTCTGTGTACAGAGGAACACTGCTAGTACGCATATATGTGTGCGCGCGCGCACAGCCTTTCAGTCAGTCTGCAGGTAATGTTTCATACGAGAGCTACAGCTTGTTCTTCTTGTCTTGAATATGTTACATGTAGCTCTTGGTAAAATTAGCTAATAATGTAACTTGGGTAATACATTAAAAAGTTGTACAATGTGATCATAGAGTATAATCATGTTTTCATCAACATCATAGCTGGTTGACCTGTAATAAATAAGTCGTCTCTTAAAGCGATCTTTATATATATAAGCAGCCAGTGTTGCCATTATTGGAAAACCATGTTTATGTCTCCACTCTATTTCAAACGGATATCTTTTAAGTAACGGATATCTTCGTTTAGAACAATTCGGTTTAGTTTAATTTCATACGAAATGTTTCTGTTAACTGACATATTTTTTATTTTTAGGAGTTTCACTTTTCAGTGGGTTTGCTTCACTTAAATAACTTGAATAGCCTTTCTCCATGCCTCCGTATTCCCTGTTAAATTTTTCTGGAGTCCATGAAGCTCTCCTCTATGCTGTCAAGTCCTACGAGGTCTTCCTCGGCCTCTTCTTCCCTCAATTCGCCAATTGTAGACGACTTTTGGTAACCTTCCCCCGGACATTCTTTTTAGGTGTCCGAACCATAATAGCCTTTTTTTATTTTATTTCCTGTATCTATTGTCTCTTACTTCCATCACTTCCCTATGATGTCTTAATATATTATATAAAAATGGAAGCCTCAAGATGTATTCAAGTGACACCTTAGAGACATTTACAGCGAAACAAATCAATTTCCTTGGGAAAATGTTTCAAATGAAATCATTGGCAATCATCAATCATGTAAATTTAATTAGAAGGGAAAGTTTAAAAAGAAGTCAAGGAACCTGGAGAAAATTGCGAAGAACTGAAAAAAGAGTGTTCAATAAAGTTCTTTTGGTTGAGGAATTTGACGGCAAAATGTTGGTCAGTTTGAGCTACCTGTGATTTCGCGTTATTGAGTTATTTCGTTCATACTCACATACAGACAGAAAAATCTATTTCGGATGTAAAACATGGTCTGAGAGTTGATTTCAGGTTGATTTTGATGTTCTGAGGCGTTGGATATCCTCAGTTCAGCTTGCAACACCACCAGGTGGGAGTTATGGGAACTAAACTTTTAGCAAAAATTTCGCACTTCAAGAAAATTTGTCTCAAACTTGGGGGGAATTAATGTGTCAAACCTGGATCTTTTTAATGTTTCGCGCCAGGTTTTTCTAATTACGGTAATTCAATTTAGTTTACCAAACTCTTCTTATTTTATTTTCTTTGCATTTTTCAACGGCCCAAACATATCTGTTTAGAAATTGTATTGAGAAGATAAATAAAACAAAAATATAAACAATAACTGGTAATAATAATAATAATAATAATAAATGTAGGAGAGCAGTGAACCATTCCAACAGAATCTATAAATAGCAACTGTTCTGCATTAACCAGTCACTAATTAAATACTATTAAAATAGTAAGAGACGATCTGGCGGGGAATTGAGTTCTGTGTACCCAGTCATTAAGAGTGTATTATTTTTATTGTCTTCGACACTCACCATCTTAGCAGTATCTCGTACTAGCTCAGATCTGTCAGTGATACAAAACTGTATACTTTATCGGTTACAAACTAGTGTGAAACACTCACGTGACTTCTTATTACATATATTTATTTTTTTAATTTAAGGCGCCTCAACATCTATGGTCATTGGCGCCCGGAGCCTTCTCAGTGCACTGCTGGCCTCCGAACAGTGTTCTCTCGTTATAGACAACACTGTCCATCATCAGTCAGTGAGCCGTAGAGGCTCCTAGAAAGAAAAAGCACAGCTTATTATAATTATTACGAGAGTCATTCACTAAGTAAAGAGTCAGACAGTTATATTTTATTAATATGGTGTATTTTTCCCTCCTTTATTCGATCATATTAGAATGTAAATATGTACTAACAATATTAGTGGCCGTTATATGCAGTTACAGTCAGGATGGTCGTACAGTTTGGAACCATGTCTGATTGAACTAATTGGTAATATATAGACATAAGAAGGAAATAAATCGCAGTTTGGAAAGTGTCAGCTGGAGCTGTAGAGGCAGACTAGATTTTTACGATGCTGCCAAAAAAGATGATTAGAGTTATTATCTGAGGTTATGTCTCTAATCAGATTACTATAGTGCTATTATTATCAGAGACATTTTCCGTGGTAGCCTGCTTCATTTTGTGGTCATCGACCGGTTTGGAGCGTTCGCCATCTTCAGGATGCGTTTGTCAGACAGTGTGATAACACAGACTTGCACAGAGCAAATTCATTCTTACACTCAGTTATCATTTTTGATGGTTTTTATTACCTTTTCATTACTCTATTGCAAGAATTTATCTCCCCCACCCAATCACAAGTTATATACATACATATTTAAATATAAAGCTGGTTTATCCGCAGTAAACATAAATAATGCGAAATATTTCTTTCACATTGCTCATTTTTTGTGATTTAATTTCCGTCTTTTAAAATGTTGAAAGTATTTAAAGAACCTGTTCATATGTAGTAGAGACACTAATCCATAGTAGATGTGCGACAAGCGGCGCGCTGAACTCACTGCCCGCTATAGAAAGCAGTTTAAATTGGCTGCACTGGTTTGAGTGTTAGTCAAGGAGCGCCCAATCTCAAGACAAAATGGAACCTTCCTTATTGCCTAATCCTTTTAAAAAATATTCTACTTTGGAATGTGAATAGAAATACATCATATTAGTCACGTATTATGACGACATTAATACTTGAATTTCTTCTTGTTTTATTTCTAAAATGTTTGCCCTATTTAACTGCATGTACGTACATTCCGGAAAAAAAAGTAGAAATAAATATAAAGTACCAGCACCACATCTGAAAGAGAGGTATCTGTAAACCGGAGAAATGCAACTAACTGAATTTTGTTTTGTTTTAGTTTTTCACGATTTCTTAAAAAGAACTCGCAACGATTTACTTTAAATTTTGCATACTATTCGCTCGTATTCGAAACGCTTTCAAAAATGAAACTTGATTTGTGGAGGGTTCAAGTGGAACTGAACTAGACTACTTTTTTCTAACCTGCCACTTCCGTACAATATATGTTTCATCTTGTCACCTGTTAAGTTCAATAAATGTACTGCTAGAATTACATGTAATTGGTTTCCGAGATTTTATCATTTTCGCTGTAACAACAAACAAAACAAATCTTCACCTTTTTTTAAGTTCGTTTATAACTTCTAACAAGAATGGGTTTTTATCAAATATATATATGTACAGATCAAATAAAAAATAATATGAGGCCTGCTGTTTTAATACATCTTGAAATAACAGAGGTTTTTTTCTTAATAAAAATGAAAAATAAGATAAAAATAACCATAGTTCTGAGTAAAGGAAATAATCTAAGTTAAACTAGAAATACAACACGAAAAACAAGAAATAAGAAGTTTATTATATCTAATAATAATTGGATTATAAAATAGAAATGAAAATTAATAGTTAATAGTTTTACTGAGAATAGTGAGAATTTCAGCTGAAACTGCATAAAATATGGTCCGTTAGATTCTTTTATTAGCTGAGTTGATTGTAACCTGAAAGTTAATCACACCTCAGGTACTTGGTGTGGGGAGTGACTTTCAGGTTCTCCTTTGATCCTAAAAACCAAGTATTGTCACCACTAGCAATATTTTTTATTTTCTCTAACTACTGTTAGAGGAAGTATTGCGATCGTGCCAGATTTTCCAAATTGAAGTTTCGCCGAAATACCCGTTTTGAGGTCCCCTGAGTCCAAAAAAGTGGATTTTAGAAAAATCTGTGTAGAAAAATATAACGTATGAGTGTTTCATATCAGATTTGTAAGTAATGAAAGCTAAAAGTTTGTGCAACAGTTGCAACTTTGGAAAGAAATTTATCAATTAAAATTATAATAATAATCACAGTAGAGGAAGTTGTGTTAATGTTGCGCACTAAAATATTTATTTCCGTTTTTAACGGAATTCGAAACATATTATAGTTTCAGAGAAATTCAATGTTTGAAAATCCAACACGACCGTTTAGAGCGGTAAGAGAATGTTGTTTACAATATAGGAACAAATTAGATCTCATTCATCATCTATTTATTGAGAATGATTAAACCGAGTAACTGTTTGCGAACCAAGTATAAAAGGGTGTATCCTCGCAACTTGGTACTTAGCAATCTAACTTGTATAAAGGATACCAGCAAGAGAGAAGAAAAAGAGGTAAAATAAATAAAAACAGGACAGAAGACAGGCTGCAAAATGATAAATGAAGCAACAAATAATAGCACTAATTTAGAGTGGACGTTTTGCAGTGGTGCCAACCGACAGTGGATAATTGTAGTTTGCTGTATACACCGACAGTATCAGTTAAGTTGGTAGCATACTACTGCTGCTACCCACTAACACTCCCAGCAAGCCCCTAAACTTCATATAATTGTAAACCATTGTCTAGTGAAGCGTGAAAGTGAATTATATCTGTGTGTGTGTGTGTGTGTATTTTGTGGCGAATATTCGCTATGAACAAAACAGCTACTGGAGGGGGGTAGGTGAATACATTGCCCACTAGATTTGAACGTTCCTCATCTGTTTAGTTATTATAATGGCATTGACATTTAAATTAATGCACGTCTTTACTAAGGTAGTATGTGTTACGCTAGTCGGACATATGTTCATGTTGTACATAACGGTAATATTCTTTATTTTTAACTAAACTTTAAAATAAAAGTAGACTAACCAATAAATAGGTTATCATATAATATATAGATATTATGTGTAAGTCTGTTAGAATATAGATATTATAATAGACAGAACAATTAACAGTGATAGGTCTACATTTTCTTATTGAAAATAATCACCCTCAACCGATATAGACTCTGAACTTTTCTTTACTTCCTCTTCCACGATCTGCGATCTTGCCAGATTTTTCGAAATTGAGTTTTCACCGGAAATACATAATTGGGGCCCCCTTGAATACGAAACATATGTTTTTAGGAATGGTCTGTGTAGCGGGGTGTGTTAACAGAATATCACAAAAACGAAATGTCGCAGGAAGCTCAAACTTGGTATTCCGTTTAGGTATTCCCACCGCATCAGACACGAAGAATTCAGGCAAAATCCATGATCGTAAGTGCGACTTTATTGAATGTTTTTTTTATTCAGTTTTTCGTGATTTTTCTCGAAAACGGCTCCAACGATTTTCTTTAAACATCTATATATTTACGCACATAACCTATCACTTTTATTTGATACATTTTCCCGGGAAAATTGATGTCTGGAAGAACAGTAGCGTTACGCTTTCCTCTAAAGTATCACTTCAGTAGAATATTTACCATGTAAATGATATTAATACGCATCACAAGAATTGCTAGAAATCCAAATTTGAAGAAAGTTGGTTAACCGGAAGTGCAGTTTTATAGAATAGGGTTTTTGAGTATTTTGGAATTTTGTCGAAATCAGTTACAGTTTGCAGCTGCAATGCTTGCTGAATAGATAGAACGTATCACCTTTATTTAAAACATTTTTCTCAAACGTTTATTTTATAGCGGTATTGGGAATTATCCGCTTAAATTTAAACTGACGCTACGTGGTGTTGAGCGGAGGGCGCCCACAATCTCCACTCTGGTATGTCTAACCCCTTTCACCTTTTTTATGGTCAGCCTTACTAAAGTTTGGAAACATTGCAGTTTTAAAGAATCTTTTTTTTTTAATTAATTTGTATTAATTCGTGTTAATAAGAGAACGTCGTATGAGTGTTTCATACCAGATTTTTTTTAAATAGAAAAGAACTAATATGTGACTGCCTTATTTATAGGTTTAGTTGCCGTTACCTCACAAATAAATGGTGGTAGGATACGATTAGGTTCTCAGCATATAGGAACTGCATTGTTAGCTGAGCAATCTGCGGCTCCATCGATCATAACTTCACTTCAAATCGATGTCAGAGAATTCCCAGGATACCATACAAGTCAATATTTTCGAAAAAGTTAGAAATAAAAGAAATAGGTATACAACTTCGCACTTAAATTTCCATATTTAAAGAAAATCGATGGAACCGTTTTCGAGAAAATTCCTAAAATACGGAAATATGTGTCCTTTAAAGTCCATTCTAAGGTAACCAAATTTTCTTCAAATTTGGAATTCTAGCATTGGACTGATGCACCTTAATATAGTATAGGTAGTTGAACTGAAGTAGCACTTTAGAGGTTCCCCAGAACCTACCAACAATTACTTTTTTGGAAAAGTGTTTCAAAAAGTGATTGGGACCATTATATTATGTGTGTAATAATGTGCGGAGTTTAAAAAAATCGCATAATATGAAAAAAAAAACCTTAAAAGGCACAGTTTCGGTTGACGGATTTTGACTGAAACCTAAGTGCCCGGATGATCGTGTTCAAGTTATGCTGACCAAACTTAATCGATAGAAGGAGTGACCTCTGTAAATAAAAACTACTACTTCGTGTTCAGAGCTCCGCGGAACAGTATTTTCTGAAAACTGACACGAATGTAAATACATACTGTTACAGCAGGAAACGAAATACAAAAAGACTGTCACTTTGGGCAATTCTCGCAATGGCACTTGTAGGTGAAACAGTATTTTATATATAAACAAGATTGGAGAGAAGCTTAATAGCGCCACATTTCTGGCCTGAATTAGTGAAGTCGTATGTGAGGTATATAGTGTGCAAGTCTGTCAGCTTACTAGTTGTAGGTGATAAATGTCCTTTAGAGATGACGTAACACACCTAGACGGTAGAACCAAGATGTTCTGTGTGGCAGTGTGTGTGCCACATACGGAACGGCCTTGTCCTAGTTTTTCCTTCTTTTTTTTTTTACCTAATTTTTCCAGTCAAGATTGGCCTAGTGGTAATTTATATCGCCTCCCACCCATTTCTTAGTTTCTCCTTTTCAAGCTACTACGCATCTTCACCAACAGCACGTCCCAAGAAGAGAATCACAGAAGATAGAAGTGATAGGAAATGTAGCGCAATACAATCTGACAACCTATATAATGCAGCCAGGCACGTATTGAGGTGCCAGATCACCTCTATTTTTGGTTGTAGAGATATTGCTCATTACTTGCTAGCCAGCAGTCAGTCACTCAATCACACAGACAGAATGGTGTGACGATCTGACCCAGGCAATCTACAGCTCCATATATGGCCCCATATGCTTCTTACCTGCGGGCCAAATTGTCCCCCACTTGCTTTTCTTACAGCAGTACGAGAAAGTAATAAGTTTTCCGGACTTAGAGGAAATTGAAACGTGCATTTCCGGTGGAATCCCAGTTACGAAAATCTGACAATTCGCAATATTTCCTCTCAACAAGAACAATAATCACACAACATTCTTCTAATTGTTATCTTTGCAGATCTTTTAGAGAGAATTTTCTTTAAACTTGGAATTTTGATCAGCTCTCGTACAGTTTCTCAGAACCTAATAAAATGATGTTTTCCGGAAAAGTGTTCCAAATAAAATGATTCTGTTTTAAAACTGGGTGTTCTGTTCTAAGGAAGAAGATGTCCTTGAGTCATTGTGCTCACCCCTGCCCTGAATTCATCTCACATCAATCTTGTATCATTTAATAACGGTCTGGGCCTTGCGACGAGAAACATCTCCGAACCCAAATTAGGCATCACAAGCTAAACCTTCCATAAGCCAATCTTAAGTTGCTAGGAGTTTCTTATACTGCCTAGACATGAGATAATGAGACATAATTATAAGACACACAGAATATGTCCACCTACTATGCCCCTTGTAGATGTTTGAAGAGAATGGCTGACAGTAGCTCTGGGCGAAAGTTTAGTGCGGAAGTAGTTTTGAACACGATGGAACACACACCAAGAATGATCCATAACAGTTACTTACTCACCGTCAGAGAATTTATCTAGGTATAATGAACCTGTCTGCCCGGACAGAAATAGATACTGGGATTAGATTGGCCTTCTAGTATTTATCTCAACACCTCTAACAATCAAAGAAATAACGTTACACATAAAACTAAACTTGTGGCCGGGAGGCAAACAAATGAACTATTTACTATCTGAGGATAGCTCACAGTACAGCTCGCCTAAAACCAAACTCAACTAATAATTTAGATCACTATAGTTAACTTTGTTAAAAATATCATACTGGATGACTTATTTCCGGTTTCTTTAAGTTGGTATGGCCGACTCGACCAATTAATTTAGAATATAGCACAGTCCGTTATAATATTTGTACCCCTGGATGGGCCAATATATTTAGTGTAAACAGAATTGGCATTGCGGCAGCTACGTTGCACTTTCTGGCTGATGATTCGTTTGGGTTTTTGGAAGATCGATCTTCATCAATCAGCCAGAGGGACTTTAGCTAGCTATCTCAGGTTAATGAATACTTTAAATCCAGTTTAAGAATCGTTATGGCCTACAAAGCTGAAAATACGGAAACAAAAATCTTAAGTAAAACACCACACTACTTTCTTCTACTGCAGTTCCAAATTGGCAGATTTTCTTGAAACCGGGAACTTTTATTAAATGTTCAGTTGGAGTTGTGAATTATAGTTGTTCCTTTTTTTTTTTTTTTTTTTTTTTTGGTGAGAAGGCTACATTTGATTGATTTGAGGCTACATTTGGGAATTTAGGCCTAATTCATGGATTTCCCAGAAACCCCAGAAAATTATATAGGCGGTGGAAACGTACATTTTACTGGTATATAAGTGTTTAACGGTTCAGGTCCCCCAGAACTCACCTAAAAAAAAAAAAACACATTCTGGAAAAATGTATCAAATAAAAGTGATAGGCTTTTATGTGTGTAATTGGATGCGAAGTTTCAGAAATCGTAGGTATATTTTCGAGAAAATCGCGAAAAAATGAACGCAATTTGACTGAAATTTCCGTGGCGGCTGCCTTGGTAGTGCACAAATGGATATTTTGTTCAGAACACATTCGCTAAAAATGTGTTTTATTTCCCTTACTTTTGATAAGGGGGAAGGTATTGTGGCCGTGTCAAAATTTTCTAAATAGGGTTTCACCGGAAATGCATGTTTGAGATCCTCAGAGAATGAAAACATGTTTTTAGCGAATCGTCTGTGTGGGTTGAACAAAACATGTCCAATATGAATATTCGCCGGAAGCACGTGGTATTCGGGATTTGGTACTACCACCGCATCTAACAAGGAAGATTTCGGTCAGAATCCATCAGTCGGAAGTGTGACTTTACTGAATGGCATCTTTTTTCGTTTTCGCGATATTCTCGAAAAATGGTACAAAGAATTTATTTAAAAGTCGCATACTTTCTACATATATAAATAAACATCTTCTGTTTGAAACATTTATTCCAGAAAAGTTTATTTTTGGAAAGTTTCTGGGGGAACTGTAGCGCTGAGCTTTCTGGTGGAACAGTAGCGTCATGCTTTCCTGTGAAGTATTACTTCAGTGTATGGTTCTACATCTATATAATATTAATAGACATTAGAAATATTGATAGTATTCCAAATTTGAAGGCTTTGGTTAACCGGAAGTGTGACATTCAAGAAAATGTTTTTGAGTTTCTTGGAATTGTCAAGAAAACTACCATAACGTTTTTCTTTAAACTTGGAATGCTAACTGCACTTAGATTTAACACTATTATTAAAAAAAAAAATATATATTTTGGGTGTTGTCTGAAATTTGTGGTATTAACTTTCAAATTTTATTTGATTTTCTTCAGTGGCAGTCTTTTGCACATACGAGCTCGTAGATGTGACTTCCTGAGCTAAGGGTGCCTACCACCAGCCAACCCAGAGCATCTTAGAGCTCTGAAAAAAGAGTCCCAGTTTGAAGAAAATATATTAATTCTAAAATTGTAATAAAAATGCAATAAGAGAAA
Source organism: Triatoma infestans (assembly GCA_011037195.1). Lineage (NCBI taxonomy): Eukaryota > Metazoa > Arthropoda > Insecta > Hemiptera > Reduviidae > Triatoma > Triatoma infestans. The sequence goes on from JAAEAF010014349.1 coordinate 261,118, forward strand.
GTGGTGTGTTCACACTAGATTATTTTTTCTTATCTAGGAGCCCCTCAAAATTGTCAATTTCGGAATTTGACACGATCGTGCTCACTTCCTCATACACGCTAACGGACACTAATGAATAAAACCAGTAGCAATTCACAGTTTATTGATTACATACAATAGTTGCTTGTCTTAGATCACTGCCAACTGCGACACTATTACACCACCAAGATTAGTGATTTCATACAATCAAACTAGAGTAAATACATAAAATATGTTAAAATAAATTGACTTTACTTCTTTCTCTCTCCCGCCGTATACATGTATAAATGTATGCAGTAAACTGCTGCAAAGGCCGTGTGCAGATAAACTATGTGCATTGGCTGCATTAAAAAGATTGCTGATCTTAAAGGAAGGAAGTTTTTAATAGTATTTCAGTTACAAATTTACATAGAATACCTCCATTAGAGTTTAGTTACGATATATAAGAGAGGGCCTTTACATACAGACAAACAGACAACTGGCAAAGATAAACGGAACTCAACTATGCAATACATAATAAACTACTAAACAATAGTAGCTAACACATAAATAAAATCTCCCACTATATAACAATGGCAGAATATTGTTTAGTATTAATTTTTCATTATTTCTGGAATTGATGGTTACAATGGATATTTGTTTTTTAATGGCAAAATCTAGTATGAAACACTCACACGAGTTTCAGAATTAGGGAAGGGAATAGGTAAGTGGTTAGCGTACTGGACTCCCACGCTCTGAAGATCCCGAGTTCGAATCCAGCTTGCTACCCATATATTTTTTCTTTCTAGGAGCCTCTACAGCTCACTATCCGGTGATGTATTGTGTTGTCTGTAACGAAACAACACTGTCCGGAGGCCGGCAGTGCACTGAGAAGGCTCCGGGCCAATGTCGCGCCTTAAAGAAAAAAGAAAAAAAAAGTTGCAGAATTGAAAAAATGTTCATAAACTTCTAACTCTACTGATACATATTTAGTTGTCTTTAATGTTATCGCACATACTTAGTTGTCTTTAATGTTTGATCGCAACGGTTAATCTAAACCTAATAAAACCACATTTTGGAAGAAAGCTTAACCCCTTACCCCTCACGAAAAACTCATTAAAATGAACCTATAGTGTGATACCTACACGGAATGTCAAGTTTGAATTTTATGCGATTTTACCTTTTGGGGCTGTGCTAATGTACTCTTACTGTTTCTCTCTCTCTCTCACAGGCAATTTTCTAAAAATCACTTTTTGGATTCCGGGCACCTCAAAACCTGTATTTCCGATGAAAACTCGATATCAGAAATTCGACACGATCGCAATACTTCCTGTTACCAGTAAGCAGTAATAGAAAGTAAGAGAAGTGTGGTGTGACCAGTTTCCCCTCCTACTTTATTAATGCAATTTAATTGTCGAAGTTTCATTGAAATTGAGATATTTACAAAAGATTTCTGATTCGCTGACCATAAAAAAAGATGATGGAGGTTATAAAATGTAGTTGAGTGGGCACCCTCTGTCTCAACCAACAAGGGTTGCTTCTAGCGGAAGTTTAAGTTTTCAACTTAACTGACAGGTTCCGCAGTAACTTTCAGAAAAATATTTAAATTCAGACTCAGAGGTTTATATCTTTGCAATTAGCATTCCAAGTTTGAACAAAATCGATACGTCTGTTTTCGAAAAAATTCCTAAAAACTCAGAAGCCTATTCTGTAAATTCTCTCTTTCGGTTTGCTTTTGAACCTGATATTGTAGGTGGGGCAACCATACAGTGTACTGAAGTGATACTTTACAGGGGAGATTAACGTCCCTCTCTCTCTAAAAAAAAAAATTCAAATAAAAGTGATAGGCATTCTGTACGCAGATAGTATCGTTGAAGCAAATTGTCTTCACAGACTTGATGAAAAGCCGTTACTCTCATGAGAATTCGAAACCGGTCAGAACCAGTAAAACATGCATTTCACGATGATATATCCGTAAGATGTTATTTATTTTGATTCACAGTTTTATTCCAAAATGTGATATAGATGATATCAAGTGGTCAAGTCGGTGTGTGGTGGGGATGATCAAGTCTTCAGTTCTGTATGTCTGTATTTAGTTGAGAGATATACTAGGTTTTTTCTGAAATACCATTGACTTTATAATTTAGAATTTATATCGATACGGCAAGATATTATGTTAGCTTTATATATATATATATAATACGGATATATATAAATGTCTTGTTTTATATTTCTATATGTTAAAGTATTTCTTTAGTATTTTGCATACATAGGCAGTATTGCCTGGCCCCCAAGAGGACATTCCTTTTCAGCCAAATGTTGGCCAGTAAACTGGTATAAACGATGTTTCACCTGCAGATCAGTAAGGAAGTGTTGAATAATTCATATTGATACCGCTAGTCGCCGCCAGTGTTTGTTTGCAATGTGTTTGGCTAACGATATAATATGTCCAAACTACTTGCACACTGCAAGTTTGCCAATCTCCCACACTAGGATTCTCCCCCTTCCCCACATCATATTATTACTATTTACTATTGCCAAGTTTGACGAATTGTGGTATTACAGTTAACTCCTGCTAGTTGTCATAATCAATATTGACTTGTTATTTTTACTATCACTGTGTGATACCCGTTCTAATTGTGTCATTTATTCTATTGACTGGTTTATTTCTTATTTTTCTTCTTTTTTTATGATGTTATTTTATTGTGCCTGCCCGCCGCTATTTATGTAAAATATATATATATATTAGAGAGAGGAGAGAGAGATACGTCCCTCAATTCGTAAAAATGTCGATATAAATCTTTCTCTTACTGCAGTTAATAAAATGATAAAATTGACAGATTTCCATTAAACATGGACATTTTACTTAGCCCTAACATAAATTCAGAAGTTGTGGAGGTAAATGTATGTATCCAAGGTAGGTAATAGTTGAGTCATTGTAGTCTAGAAGAGAGCAAAACTGCATAATATTTGAAATTTAGTCATAGATTCTATTCAGAACTCTCTGAAACAATTTTTCCAAAATATTTCAAATCAAAGTGATACGTTCTATAGCTGTGCAAATAATGTTCCAATTTTAAATTAGTTATAGACGTTTTAGAGAGAAATTCTGAAAAAAGTAATTAAACAACTTTAATATAGTCGCACTTCTGGTTTTCTTCAAATTAGGTTCTAGCTTATCATTTAATGTACCTTCATATTGTATAGATGATAGAAAACATACATTAAAGGAAAAGCTTAACGTTGCTGCTCCCTCAGACCCCCCCCCCCCAAACAATTTTCCCGGGAAAATGTTTCAAAAAAGTGATCGGCATTTATGTGTGCCAGTGGTATACAGTATTTAAAGCGAATCATTTGAACCATTTTCTAAAAAATTGCGAGAAAAAAGACATTCAGTCGCAGATCGATTTTGACCAAAACCCTATTGTGTCAGATACCCTATCTGACTACCCTGGTGGTGGGGGTAGTTTAGTTAAACTCGCCAAAGAAAAAAAAAGTTTTTTTTTTAAATTTGACGCGATCGCAATACTTGCTTTGACCAATGATAAGAAACTAAAAATGAGTAAAAGAAAGATTAAACTCATTCAGCTATCATAGTCGCGGCCGTTCATGGGAAACAAAATAAGATTCAATATGGAATTAATCTAGGGTTAGTACCTGCTTGCCTGCTTGTACTTTGTAATATACTGTGATAGGGTTCCATCGCTTGTTAGACAAAAGCTCGAAAATGGTCCAAGGGAAGATTTATAGATCCTCTATAGATCTGAGCAATAGATTACATTGCTACTTCTGGACGTGGAGAACATGTCACTTCAAATAGAACGTTAATACTTTTAGATCCAATAAAGTTAGATAAGTGTTAATGATACAGAATAGAAAACGATAAAACGGTATTATGTATTTCCGCTAAAAGGATAAAGCAATTTTTACATAATCAATAAATTATTTTCCTCTTTATAAAAACAGGCCACAGCCTTTTTGATTACAGTTCAGCACGATATACACATTTAACTTTTCTTATGTGAGCAATTAGCTCCCCTGTGTTAAATATCTAGCTGGCAATAACCACTATCAGCTAGTTATAGTTTATACTGTTTAAAATATTTCAGTGTATTGATTTTGCTCCAGTACGATTACCATTAATACTATTTCAGCCAATAGTGTAACCTCTTATATTACAAGAAGTGTACAAGCGTTCACTTGAACTATAAGCTATATTTTAATTGGTTCTAATATAACTATTTCTTAGTGATTTGTAACATATTTCAATGGTTTTAAGTGAGTTTTTCTACAGTCACTTGACAAGCGGTGTATCAAAAGGATGGTATTTTAATTCTTAATTCGTTTTTCCCACGTTATATTTAGATACAGCTCGGCTGTTCGGATTTAAAATATTTGTTTGGCTCAAGGGACAGGATTTGCTCAGTGGGATCGCGCTGGATTACAACAAGAAAGCTAAGGGTTCGAGAACAGGCAGCGTTGCCCATAGAGTTTTTATTTTCTTACTCCTAGGAGTAAGAAGGTGCAACCGGATTTTCGAAATTGGGTTTTCACCGGAAATATTGTTTTGGTGTCCCCCCACCCCGAATACGAAAAAAATGTTTTTAGCGAATGGTCTCTATATATAAATCGATGCAACTATTGTGGAGAAATTCGCTACAAATTGAGAACAAAAACAAAGAACAGTAAAGTCACATGTTGATGGAATTTGGACGAAACCTTCGAGAGTGTCAAAGGAGGTGGTAGGTAATAAATGTAATTTCAATTTCCTACGACTTTTTTTCTTTGCCCTACGTGTAAGAGGAAAATTGTGTTTCACTTTAGAGTACCAAATGTTGTTGTTCAGAAGCTAAAACAACAACTATTCAAACTATTCAGATGTGATGTTTTTCTTTTTAATAGTATTGGGTGCTAGAGTTTGTACGCATAGATATCTATATTGCAGACTAATAAATATTTATAGCAGTTATCTCGCTGTGCTGTTTTATATATGGAAATTTGATCAATTGTGATATTATAAACGATAGTATGGAAGAATGCTTTAAGCACACCTATCGATATTGATTATCGACACAGAATTTCAAACCAAAGCGCCGCCGGAGATTATCTTTTCTATATTTTTTATTTATTTATTACTTTTTTTTTTACTATCAAAGTCTCATATTGAACGAGCACAACACACACCACCCACCCACTCACACACCCACACCCACACACACACACACACACACACACACACACACACTAGTTTCTTCACTAAGCCATCACAACACTGCTTGTTAATCTTTATTGCTTAATTGCTGTTAAAGTTTTTATCTAGAGAGTGATTGTAGGAGTCTTCTCAGTGTGCCTCCAGACTTTCATTAAAATAAATGTTCTCTGAATTAAATAAGTTTAAAGAAAACTGAAAAAAATATATGTGTAGGATTGTGTCTGTATGTCTGTATGAGGTCGCCATGAATATGTTGTGAATGTAGGATTGTGTCTGTATGTCTGTATGAGATCGCCATGAGTATTATATTATTATTATTGCACACACACTTAGCCACCGTCCTAGCGCATAGCGCCAAAACCGGTGCCTATGGTCACTTGGCCTTATCTACAAAGTAGATAAGTTACCGTCCCTGCCACGGGGAGGCGGACCTCTACTTATCCGTCTAGTCCTTCTTATTACCGCTACTTCTTGAGCGAACTCGACAAAGTCTTCGAAATTCCTTGCATTTTTTACAGCTCTTTACATTCTCCCGGCCAGTTCTCCCCCCTACTTATCAGCTTGAATTCCATATGGATTCTAGCCTCGTCGAGGAGAGGACACCGGAAGAGAACGTGATGCACCGTGTCCCGTTGACCGCATTCACAATTTGGGGAATCTTTCAATCCCAAGTCGAAGAGCTTAGAATTGAACTCCCCGTGACCCGTGAAATATTGTGTAACGGTCTGGGATAGCCGCAGCCATCGCATCGACAGTCTGTGATGCAGATTCGGAAGGAACTCATAAGTGGTACTTCCTGTCACTGCCTCATCCCAGCGTCTTTGCTACTTCCCTATCTCATACTCTAGGATCGTTTTCCTTACGAGAGCAGGAGGCACCTGACTAGACAACTCCCGACCATATCAAGGACGATCATGCCCCTTTTTTGGTGCTTATATCTTAGGGCCCTCATCTCTGCTTGGAGATCGAGCGGCAACACTCCAGCGACCACCGGTAAGGAGACCGTGGATGATGTCGCATTGGCCCTAGTCACTGAGCATAAAATGGCTCTTTGCATTTTTAGTAGAATGCCGCTGTACGACTGCATGTCCAACTTGTCAGCCCAACAGGCAGCTGCCCAACATTCTCTAACACGCCCTTGTAGATGGTCAGAGCCACACCAGTCTTCAGCCCCCACTCTCCACGGGCTACTCTTTTGATCCCCTGGTATAAGTTGAGACATCTTGAGGCAACTCGCTGAATATGGGGCTTAAAAGAAAGCTTCCAATCCAGGAGCATGCCCAGATACTCAAACTGGGTTACGTGAGCTATTCTTTGTACGTCCACCCGGATCCAAGGTGGACGACTGGGATGAAGCTTGCCTTTCATGAGCATCACTTTTGACTTCTCAAACGAAATCTGCAGCTTTTCCCCTTGACACCATCTTTTTATTTGGGACACAGCCGTGCAAGCATGCTCCTCTATCTCCCTACGAGAATCTCCATGGACAACTATTGCTAGGTCGTCAGCATATGCAACCGAGTCACAGTAATCCAATTTATCAGTTTGTTCTAACAGCTCTTCCATCACCAGGTTCCCAGGACGGGCCCACTACCGAGCTCTGCGGACAACCTTTGGTTATTGGTCATGAGTCACCCTAACATCGCCACCCTCTGGGTTAGGTAACTTTGTATAAGTTTTAGAAGACATGGTGGACAATCTCGTCTTCTAAGTGACTCCAAAACAGTCGGCCACCAGACATTATCAAAGGCCCCAGCTATGTCCAGGAATACTGTGACAACGTAGTTGTGCCCACTGCTACGGACCAATTCGAGGATTTTCATGATAGCATCTGTCGTCGATCTTCCCGATACAAAACCATACTGGTTGGGACTGAAACTGCTAAAGCTTTTTATCTCATTATAATCAGTTTCTCCAGCAGTTTCCCGAAAACGGGCAGGAGTTGTATCAATCGATACGACTTTGCATTATAAACGGGCTTGTTTGATCCTTTATATAAAACTTTTACAAGCCCTGTTTTCCATTGACTGGGAAAATATCCCAATCTCAGGCATCCATTGAAAAGGTCGAGCAGATATTGGCTTAATAGTCCTCATTCTTCCGGACAATTTCCCCATTTATCATATCTATGCCAGGAGCCCTCTTATTTTTGATCTCGCCAATAACATACTTAACATCATATATATCAAATTCTGTGATGGAGTCCGTGAGAGCTGGTGACTCGTATGCTGCTTCGCGACGACTTTTTTGCAATTGAGTGTCGTCCAAAGGACAATCCTCAGGAAGAAGCACTTTCAATAAATGCTCTGTCGATCTCTGCCAGGACCCAGCACCCGGCACTCCGTCTATATTTAGACTAGCGAGTACAAGTCGTCCTAATTTTTCTTGTTTGCACACAATGCCCCACGGATCATTATTGCCTTCCGACTCCACGAACTTCCGCCAGCTAGAAGTCTTGGCCTGATGCACCATCTTTTTGTATCTTTTTCGAGCACTTCGATACTCATCTATGTAACTTTGACGGGATTCATCATTATGTTCCCGTTGGTATGTTCTCCGCCTCTTAGCAACTCTTTTTTGGCCATAGTCAACTCCCGTGTCCACCAAGGAACACGGCGTGTGCGACTTGTGGGTATTTTCTTAAGCACTTCCCCACTTTCCCAGCTATTGCCTTAGTCAGCACTGTGACCGCAATATCGACACCATCAATGGTATCCCCTTGGACATTTAGCGTGTCAATTCTGCGCTGGAGGAGTGCCTTATATCTTTCCCAGTCAACACATTTGACTGAGAATCTTTCTAGACCCTCGAAGGTGGCACATGGCCTGGTGTCCCAGGCAACTTCGAAAAGTATCGCCCTATGATCACCAGTTACCCAGTCTACCCCCTCCAACCGTGCACCCTGTCAACTGCCGAAGCTGTACACAAGGTTACATCAAGGTTGTGCTCCGCGCAGTTCCCATTACCAGCAAACGTTTTCATATGTCCGGGCACGTTGACAACACACAGATCATTAGCGACAAAGCACTCCTCGAAGTGTCTGCCTCTATCGTCCAGTGCGTCATCGTGCCACATGGGTGACCATGCATTTATGTCAGCGGCCACAATTATCTTTTTTCCCCTGTTTTCTCTTATGAGCCGACTTAAATGAGCTGTAGATGGCGTTGTGTCGCATGACGGTTGGCAATACAAGCTCACCAGCATCAACTCAACGCCATTTGCCGCAGTTAACAGCACGCAGGTACAATGACTGGTGCTGTACTGAGGAAGACGCAATAGAGTGATGTCTAGATTGCACACCGCCACTGCAGTCCAAATCCATCCGTCGCACGAAGCGTGAATGATACGATGCTGCAATCCCAGACCCTTAACGCTCGCTTTGAACGTGTAGGGTTCCTGGATTAGTGCAACATCTATGCCCCTAGAGTAGATGAGTTCTCGTGCTTCTGCCATTACTGTTTTTCAGCGTTGCGCATTTAGCTGCAACACTCTCAGGCCAGTCGCCGTGTTATTATGGACTTATACCATAGTCTGTGTTGGCCAGTTAACGGTCTAAAGCATTCTGGTATGCTGGGCATTTCGTGCTCTTCACAGAGTGGTTGTGTGGCTTACGGAACGCCTTACAGGCGGCACATGCCGGGGCTTCGGCTTTGTTTGGGCATTTATCGTAACTGTATCCTTTCGTGGCACAGTGTCCGCAAGTGAGATCTCTCTCCTTGCAGTACTTTGCCACATGCCCATATATTTGACACTTATAACAGCGTGACGCCTGATTGTGGTCCATCACCTTACAACGACTCCACTCTATATAAACCCTGTCACGACTCAGGGTTCCCTTCTTTAGAAGTTCACGCATTTTTGGCGTGACTTCTACTACCCAATTTTGCAAACCGTTCTTGCTCTTACCTGTCTTAGCCAACACTCGAAAGGAGTCCTGGAACTCAAGTTTCGGCAATACCGATCCCAAATTTTGGTCATATAAGGCTTTGATAAATTTCGCGTCATCAAGATCGCCTGGCATGTCGAAGATTATCCTTTTTGGAAGCCGCTTCTTAGGCAGCTCAGCATGCAAACCAGCGTTCCTCAACTTTTCGTTGTTTAGCAAGGCTTGTGCTTGCTCCGGGCCTCCTGTTTCAACTAGGAGTGTCTTATTTCTGGCTCGTCGGACGGATACGACCTGCCAGCTTTCATCAGAAGGGTTAAGACTGCCCTTCAGTATTTCTTTCGTTTGGTCACTAGTCTGCACTGCCGCCTCATCTTATGGCCTGATCAGGACCACATGCTTTTTCTTTGGCAGTGGCTGCTTCACTGCCTTCTTTTCAGGCTACTTTTTCTTTTTCTCCTGATTTTTTGTTGACTTTGTCTTAGACTTAGTCTTAGCCTGCTTTCCCTCAGGCTGGCTTCCTTTGTTCACCGCTTCCGCATAGGAAATAGCCGTTGCGGATGATGATCCTGCGGTGTCTTTATTCTTTACTTCGACCGCACCTTTGCTTTCTTTTACCGGCTTACGGGCTGCCTCAAGAGGCGACACGGACAATTTCGTCGTATCCGCCTTGATCTGGTCTGTGTTCTCCAATATACAGAGAACCGCCATCTCCAAGGCTTGCTGCCTTTTTATTGTCTCGTCGTCCGCCGCAGCGAGTTTGCCCTCAAGCCGGGCGACACGAGTGGCCATCTCGTTTACGAGGGCCGTCACTTCCTTTACTTTTCTGGTTATAAACAAGGTGTTACTTTTGCTTATTTTAACACTAGGGTCCTGGCAGTAGGACATTATTTCGAGCTCTATCTCGCTCGATCTTAAGAGGGGATCATCGGTCACATACCCATTTGTGATTCCACTCTCCTTGCGGCTATTATCTTTTGTGTTCTCGGGTAGATTTTTCGCTTCAGTAGAATCTACTTTGTCACTTATGGTCTCTCATCTACTTTGTCACTCATTTTTAAAGTTTTTGCAACCTATGGTTGCTCGTCTTTAAATAACTTTCTTCTAATACCACCGGTCAGAAATTTTAGACTCAGTGGAGTCACTTCAATGTCCGAGAACGGACTAGACGACCTAGCTGTCGTCGGTGTGCTTGTCATATCAGTATTTAAGTGCTTAATATTTACTATTTACAATTAAAAACTATTGCAATATTTACAACGGGCTCAAGCCGAAGCTTACGCCCTCGCTCTGAAAAGAGCGGTTTGGTGCCCTCCGTCCCCTCTACAAGTGAAAATCTCCCTTTAACCCAGACAGAAATGGTGCAACTTCACTTCCAAACTCTGTCTGGTGTCCAGCCCCGGCGACGTGGACGCAGGAGACCACTCGCTGACCAGAAAGCCACAAAGCTGTACACAGACTTTTGTGCCTCGTCGAGCTCAGAAAGTTCACTTAATAATCACTCAAATGTTATACAGTCAAAAAACAGAACTTTCTCAGTACTAGTTTTATAAAAACGCTCAACAATTTAAAAGCGAGGGGCGCGGGGCCCCTCCTACATTCTGAGTATGTTGTGAATGTAGGATTGTGTCTGTATGAGGTCGCCATGAGCATGTTGTGAATGTAGGATTGTGTCTGTATGTCTGTATGAGGTCGCCATGAGTATGTTGTGAATGTGAGATAAAGATGGCTATATCTCTCATCCTCTTTTTGTGTGTGTGTGTGTGTGAGAGAGAGAGAGAGTGAGTGAGACAGTAGGAGTGTAAGGGGATTTGAGAAAGAGAAGAAAATATATCACACACAAAATTGCGATTTTTTTTGTTTTAAGGGGATATGCACTGTGTCCTGAAAGATCTATTGTGTCCCCCCCCCCGGAGCCTTCTTAGTGCACTGCCGGCTTCCGAGACAACACTGCCCATCACCGGACAGCAGCTGTAGAGGCTCCTAAGAAGAGAAATGCAAGGCCAGCATGCTGGATTCCAAATCCGCGTTGCTAGTCCAGTGCGCTACCACTGAGCTAATCCCTTCCCTAAATTGCCATGTTACTAAATGTTAATATCTTTTTTGTTTTCAGTCTTTCGCAATTTTCATAAAAACGTTCGAATGAACCGCTTTCTTTAGACATGCATACTAACCATAAAAAAACATAGATCACTCTCCCTTTTATTTGAACCATTTATCTTGGAAAATTTATTTTTCTTCACTATTATAACCGTATTAAAACCTATAGCGCAACAGCCCATTAAGGACCAAGGCTTGCTGGACGACGATTTTGATTGTGAGGCATGTGGTAAGCACGCCGTGGTTCCCTCGTCGTTTTGTTCTGACTTTCACTATCTACCGCGCCACCAACTGTAGCTACCCACTTTTTCTCACTATGCTAGATCATCACCGACTTTACCTTCACGGGAATCGAACCCTGAATTCTCGCACCAAAGGCATCTGCGCTAGCCACTAGACTAACGCGTGAGGGGACTCTAACTGTATATTATATTGAAACTTCTGTTTAGAATGAATCCTAACCCCAGCTCTCCTCCCCCCCACAATCCTTCTAAATCAGTTTTCCTTGAGAAATGTTTCAAATAAAACTGGCGAACCTTTATGAAAATCGTTGAACCATTTTTTCCCCAAGAAAGATGTTGACAAATTGAAAAATGCAATATAGTGCTGCTACCAGATGAAAAATTTGGATCGAAATGATCGGTCGGATCTCAAGTGATGACACCTCACATACCTCAAATTTAAACTTGCTCCAACTTTGCGTTTTCGAGTTAAGCGCTCACATAATATTTACATCATACATTCAAAATACATACATAAAAATTTTGTACGTACATACATCACACTCACCACAAACACACACACATTCACCATTTTCTAAAACAGTTTTTTTTCAGCTCAGTGGTCTATATTTCGATGAAAGCTCAATTTCGAATACCTGATACTTCCTCCCTCAGCAGTAAGAGAAACTAAATAAATACTCATGACATCATCAGATTGCCGTCACTTTAATTCTAATTTTAATTTTATGTTTTCTTTGTTTTAGGTAAGTCCAGTGAAATTGTTAGCGTGATGCTATTTTGTTGGTATGTAATATAGCTTTATATATTATGTATTTTACTTATTTACAACAATATTGCATTAATTTGTATTTAGTTATTTTTTTAAATACAAAGCAGTTATTCCGTATAATTAATTGCAGAAAACCTTCGAACAGAAATTAACAAATTTTCTTCAAACTTGCAGTTTTTAGTTGCTGTTAGTGCTGTAAGAGGGAGTAGTGCGACCGTGTCACCTGCGATCAAGGGTCACCGACTATTGGTTTTGACTAAAAAAACCAATGAACTGAAAGTACCACTTCACTAAATGGATTTTCCAGTTTTTGCGATTTTTTCTAAAACGGCTCCAACGATTTTCTTTAAACATATATGTGAACTACACATACAAAGAGCAACAACTTTTATTTGCATCATTTCTCCGGAAAAAAGTCATTTAAGGGGGTTATTGGAGGTCGAATAGGGTTGTGCTTTCCTCTAAGTGTTATTTTAGTTGAGTATACACTTTCATCATCTAAACAATATTAGTTAGAAATAAAGGCGCCAAAAAATTCTTCCGTGTTTGAAAAATGTCCGTTTTTACTGAACAGTTTTTTCAGTTCTCTGATTTTCCCCATAAAACACTGACGGATTTCATTAAATTGGTACTGTAGTTATGAATATAGAGACATAATTTTTTTGAAAATTTTTCTCCGAGAAATTTATCAAATAAGTTTTAAGTGCTATGGTTATACTTTCCTCAAAATTGTCATTTAAATGTAGATTATCCCATTATAAAATTGAACCCAAATAAGGATTTATTACAAAATTAGGTTTTAAGAAAATTTGTGTAAACTGCAGGAAGAGAAAGTTGTGTGAATGTTTCACACCATTTTTTTTTGTATTCAGAGAAGCTGAAACCATGTATTTCCGGTGAATACCCAATTTCAAAACTCATGGCATATAACTGTTAGCAATACTTCCTCCTCTTGGATAAGAGCTAGAAAAAAAAGCAAAAAAAAAAGAAGAAAATATACCGCCCGAGATATGATCGCTCAGTTGGATCAGTTCAGTCATTCATACAATACACGGTTCACGTCACGCTCGAAGTAGTTCGTATGTTAGAACTGCGAGCATATAGACGCAGACAATATGGAAACTAGCTGAAATATTATTCCAAAAATGAGATTAGTTTCTTTCTTTTTTGCATTATTATACAGTAATTATTATGTGTTTGTATGTGTGATAGCCGGCCTGTAGAGAAGTGAAGCCAGTGCCTTATGAATCCCGCCTACTTGTCACGATCTTAACTGTATTAATTCAACAAACTTACGGAGGACGGGTCTTCTCTCTCTATGTATTATATATATATGTGTGTGTGTATGTGTGTGTGTGTGTGTGTGTGTGTGTGTGTGTGTGTGAGAGAGAGAGAGAGAGAGAGAGAGAGAGAGTTTTGCACTTGTATTATCAATATACAAATCCTCTATGTACAGATATAGTTAGTGTTAAGATTTAATTAGTAATAACAATATTAGAAGAGGCACTGGCTCTCTTCACAACAATCTGATACATATACACCAGATAGAGATGAATATAGGTAGCACTGGCCGACACTAACACTCCTACCTACAGAATGTTAACAGAGAGACAGTGTTACCGTTGAGAAGAGTCATGCACGACCGGCGCTGCCTGCTGCACTGGACCAGTGTTTCCCGCACAAACATAGCACAGTTAGAAGCCACTCATTGCTAACTACTGTACTGCTCTCTGCCTCTTATTGAGCTATAAAAGCCTTGTATTTCATTTTGTTCCTGATGTTTAAAGTTCCATGTTAAACCCGTGTGGGCGAACAGTATGATTTAAAACAAAACAATGACAACAACTTTCAGAAACGCGATATGCCGTTTAGGTTTCACTGACCGTTCCGATACAAAGAATTCGATCAAGAAAATTAACAAAGTAACTTTTTTGTTTGTCTGTTTAAAGGGTTACACTGCGACCTTGAAAGATCACTGCTTCGCTTTTGGTATCAGAAGATGAGTCGCCCTAATATACAGCACCCCTTTCATATCGTATTCCTCTAAGAAATTTTGAGGACACGTGGATGTCCTCAGGGATCCATTTCCGGTCCTGTCTTTTGGAACATGGTATTTGATGGTCTGTTGGCATTTGATCTCCCAGGGGTGCTTCGTAAAATAGCTTATGCCGATGACTTGGTGCTGATTATTGTTGGTGAGAATAGGGTTCAGCTAGAGATGAACGCAGGGTCCGCTTTGCACGCCCTTTCTGATTGGTGCACGGCAAATAAGCTTAACATGTCATCCGACAAAACTGCTGCAATGTTGATAAAGGGTTCTTTGGCTCCAAGTCGGCAGCCAGCGGTGCGCTTTGGGTGGGGGCGCTTGCGATGGGAACGACAGGTTAGATATCTGGGGGTGTTGTTGGACTGCAAGTTGAGCTTCATCCCCCATGTGAGGGACCTATGTGACAGATCAAAGAAGGTAGTGAGTAGGCTAAATGGTATAATAAGAAAGGAGTGGGGCCTCTCCACAGGGGTAGCAAGGACTATGTACCGCTCAGTATTGGTTCCGCAGATTGTGTACTGTGCGTCAGTTTGGGCCCACCGGGTGCGGCTCTCGGTTATGATAAGGCATTTATTGGCAATGCAGCGGACAATGCTGTTGTCTATGGGCCACTTCAGCAGAGCGGTCTCCACGGAGGCCTTGCAGGTGCTTACAGGTTGCCTTCCGCTAGACCTGGAGGTGGTTAGAGCGGCAAACAGATATTTTTTGAGGAGAGGCAAAGCGGCCAGTTTTGGGCATGTCAGGGTTCTGTCTATCCCTGAGGACGTGGGAGGAGATCAGGGTGTGTGGCTGCGAGAACAGGGTAAGAAGAGGTTGGAGGAGGAGTTAATGGCGGAATGGGAATCGAGGTGGAGGGTCTCCACGAAGGGCAGGACCACGTTTTTGTTCCTGCCAGAGGCAGGTGCCGGCAGGCGTATTGTCCCGAAGGTACTTTCATATGCCGTATCTCGGTTAATAACGGGTCACGGTTTTATAAACGGCAAGTGGTTTAGAATGGGTTTGGTGGACAATGGGAACTGCCGTTGTGGAATGGAAGAGACCGCGGAGCACATTCTTTTGTCTTGCGGCATGTACGAAGATCTGAGAGCCTCTATGTGGCGCAAAGTGGGCTTTCACCTCAGCTTGAGAAACGATTCTCTTCCTTTGTTGTTGGAGAATTGCCCGGCCTATGAGGCCTTAAGGGAGTTTGCGGTCGAGGCGTTGAGCGCCGATTGTCATGGGGCCTTGTAAGGCGGAGCTAGGGCAGGTTGGAGGGATTGCTTTGGTTGAGTTATTTTTATTTATTTATTTTATTCTTTTATTTTTTTTGGAGTTTTCCCCTTGTTGTGTTGTTTGGGCAATTGCTAGTTCTTATTAGGATATACGTTTTGGGATGTATGGTATGGATGGGTTATACGTTATGGGTATGTGCGAGGCTTTGAGTGGATGTATTTATTGCGTGGTTGTGTGTGAGTGGTTGCTGTAAGTTTTTATTCTTGTGGTTCTTTTGTTGTTGTGTTTGTTGTTGTTATTGTGGTTTCTTTTTGGATCTGTGGCTTGTTGTTGTGTACTCCTGGGGCTCTGCTGTTGTTTTATTTAGATGTTTTAGGCTCCTTTGGATAGCGTGTTTCCGCGCTGCCTACTTGGGTTGGTGAAGGAGGGAGGGAGGGCGTTAATTTTTCTTTAGCTCTTTTCCTCCTTCTCTTTCTGAAGTCGATGGCTTCTCTGGGCGGGTGTGAGCGCAAGCTCAGGGACCGCCCGAATGGTGTGGGATAAAAAAAAAAAAAAAAAATTCAACGCCTGGGAAGTATGACGTCTCCTTCAAAATATGGTTGTTTGATAATAAAAAGAATAGCCGTAGCCGGTATCTGTCCAGGCTTGTAAACCTTCTTTGAATTGATAGCATCGCAGTTCGCAGAAGATGTATTGGACTTACACCATCTCCGCACAGAATCTGAAAGTGCTATCGCGTTCTTGCCCATCAACAGCTCCTTCAGATGTCCTCTAACAGGTTGCCCATATGAGGAAAGTACCAGCCTACTGGCCTTTTCCAGTTGTATTTCAGATTTTTGCTGGGGAACCTCATCGCTTATCCCACAATGGAGATTAGTGCACCTTTCTAAAATGTTAGTGCACCGTTCTATAGGACAACAAGCCAGATAATCTGGGCAGGATACCCAAAAGATCGTATCCTTTTTCCGTGGGACATCTGCCCAGGTCATTAAGTTTGCCCAGTCATTGTGAAACTGATGCCGCATGAACTTAATGCTTTGATGGGCAAAAGTACCACATTATGGTCTTTCCAAATTTTCGAAATTGATTTTTCACCAGAAATAATGTTTCGAGGTCCCCTCAAAGAAGTGATTTTTAGGAATTGGTCTTGTGTGTGCGGCTGTCAAGTGAAACAGAAAGTCGTAGAAACTTCAAACTTAGTATTTCATGTAGGTTTATTATCAGAGAATCCGGCAATACGATTTGTACAGAATCTGTTTGGAATATCATTATTTATTGAAAACACTTAGTCTTTCACCTTATTATGTAGTCATAAAAAAAAAGTAAAAACTACTCCTTATTAAATTATCAGAAATAGTTTACTTTTTTTTTGTTTTTTCTGCATTATGGAAACTAAATGAGGTGTAGATGATTCGCACTTCTTCATTGTAGTAACAGATGTACACTGTCATCAGCGGTGTCACGCAATACTGGAGCGATAATGATTATTTCGGTGGAGAAGTATGGAGTCAGACAGTTTGTGTGTTGTATCGGCCGACAAGCCGCCGTCTGTGGAGAAGAGATTGTCGAGCCGTGACAGGCAATTCTAGGGTAATAGAGTCTACTACTACTGCTACAGTTTTACAGCATCTCACGAGTACCATCTGTGTCTGTTTGTTTGACGTCTCTCTTCTTGTTGTTGTTTGCCCTCTGACTTTCTGCTGGTTGGAGGCGTGTGTTATAGTAAGAAAGAGCGCACGTGTGACCGAGTAGTTTAAGTTCGAGCTGGTACTATTATTGGTTGTTGTAGGCGGCCAATGAAATGACTACACATTGTTCTTAACCAAAAACACATATACATAACAACAACTAAATTAAATGATTACAATAGCTAATAGTATCTTCGCGAATAGCTTCTTCTTTGAATTTTATTTTGAAATGGAAGAAAAAGGAAAATTTGATGGGCCTCTCACCCTTGTTCCACTTGCTAGTAGTTCTCTCTCTACCTATCTCTCACTTTGATAAATTTCTTAAAAGATGGGAATTTTTACAAAAAAATTTAGTTTTCTACAAAACTATCTCGAAGTGGTGCAGTAAGTAATTGCTTAAAGAAACGCCTAATAAGATATCCAGAACCTAGCATTTCCGACAGAGCACCATACAGTACAGTGAAATGTCACAACTTTGAAATCCAACATTTTATTAAAAATCAATTTTCTTGGAAAAATTGATCAAATACAAGTGGAACAGTGGCACCAATCTGTAGCAATTAATAACTATATATTTTAGTATAACAGGATACTTTAGTAAATCGATGGAGCCATGCTTGAGTGTTGAATATCAAGGTTGAGTTTTTGGGAGATTCGTTCGATTTTTTTTTCTTTTTCGCCCACCATTTGTTGAAAAAACATTTTCTTCGTATTCAGCAGACACCAAAACATATTGTAACGTTTTTCCCTCTGAACTAGCTACTGTAACTAGTTTCTAAGTGGGTTCGTTTAGATAAAACACTCTAAACTCAATAAGAAAAACACCAATTTATTGTTTAACACAATAAATTCCAAATAAAACACTTAATAATAATTAATTCACAGTTTAAACCAACAAAGGTTTTCTTATTTCACTTTTTATACACTTTTCACAAACGCTACTCCGTTTGTAACAAGACTCCCTGTAGAATCTAGCTGTTGTTCACTTTTATACCAGTGGAGAAGTGTCTGGAAAGTTCTAGAACATTCTGGAAAGGGCTAGAGCGCCCCGCCAGCGCTCCCTAGCGGCCACTAGCAGAACTTGAGGTACCTGTTTTCTCTCCTAGATGGCACCAGTAGCTGCGTTACACTGTTCCCCTCTCAAATGTTTCGAACAGAAACATCGCAGGTGACGTAAGGTCCAGATGTACGACCCCCATTTTGGAACTGGGCGCCCGTTGGATTCGGTACACCAAGTCGTTGAGCCTTGAGATGATTGTGTAACATCCTTTCCAATCATTTTGAAGCTTTGGGGACCTTTCCTTCTTCCGGACCGGATTATACAGCCATATCTTCTCGCCTTCCTGGAAGGTCCTTCCGGTGACCCGTAGATCGTACCGCGTTTTCAACCGGTCACTTTCTAACACCATCTTGTCGCGCACCTTTCCATGGATGGTCCTCAATCTGCGGCGAAGCTCTTCTGCATAGTTGTTCACGTCCGTTTCCTCTTCTTGTGGGCTACCAAATAAAAGGTCACTGGGTAGCCGAAGCTCTCTTCCGAGCACAACGCTGGCTGGGGTGGCCCGTGGTCTCGTAGACAGCCGAACGATACGCCATCATTACTAGCGGTATATGTTCGTCCCAGGCGTCCTGGCGTTCATTCAGCAAAAGCCTTAAATGACTTACTAGAATCTTGTTAAATCGCTCCACCATGCCGTCAGAGTGAGGATGAAGCGGCGTTGTTCTGTCTGCTTGATGCCCAGAATCTCGCAGACCTCCTTGAACACCTGTAACTCAAAGTTTCTCCATTCCGATCGGAATGTAATTCCAACGGAATCCCGTAGCGGATGAACAGGTTATTTAACTAGAGCTTCGGCCACAGCTGATGCGACCTGGGTTGGCAAAGCATACGCTTCCGTCCACTTGCTAAAATAGTCCGCCGCAATTAGTAGATAGATAGATAGATAGAAAAGTACTTTTATTTTAAGAAATATACAAAAAAAAACAAAAAACAAAAGTACATAATACTGACATAGCTAAGAGCCGTCTGCCAGGAGTACTATATCATTTACACCATAAGACCTCAGTTCTGTAATTAAGTAAACAGTGTTTTTTTTTTTTTCTTTAAGAACAAAAACACAAAATTGAAATAAGTAAATTAATATTTTAAAATACAAAAAAACAAAAAATGGAAACTTGAACATGTTTATAATAACAAAATTAAAGCTTATACAATGAATTAAATACCAAATTTAAAATATTAACTAAAAGTTCACCCAATAACTTCTTGAGAAAAAGCAAAAATAACACCAGTATTTCAGCAAAAATAAAATAAAATACTATTGGAAAAATAGTACAATCCTTATCAAATAAAAAATGAAAAATATTAAAAAGCAATCGGGACAAAGAAAAATGGCACATTGTATTACTGCCTTATTAAAAATTAAAATTCTCCACCAAAGATTTTCTATAACTTAAGGCATTTTTAGTAAATCTTAGTAAATTTGACTAATTAGCTCCATTTAAAAAATCTAACATTTCCGCTACTGACAACAATTCTTTACCTAGTAAAGTTTTTCTAATATTACAAAATACTAAACATCGACCAAGAAAATGGAAAGTACTCTCACCCTCATGCAGGCTACACAGAGAGCAAGTGTAGATTTTATCTTTGATATAGGGCTTGTAGTTTAGATTTAATAATTCTCTTCTAATCTTCATAATTAGGCCTACATCATAAGAGTCCATTCCACTGTTAACATAGTCCACATCTAGCGCAAATTTGGAATACGCTCTGTGATAAACACTGGTACGAGCTTTGTCTCTAAATTCAGACCCATAGTAATCAACTATTCGCTGTTCCAACTGTATTAATTGAGCCTTCGAAGAATCCAGAGATTCAAGATTGAAATTTAATGTGCAGCCAGCTTTATCTGCCCAAGATTGCCACTCATTAAACCAAGAGATTTTCTTTCGGATAACCTCCTTACAAACTACTTTCGTAAGAGAGGAATCTTGTTGGTCTAGAGTTTTAAGAATATAATTATAGTGAGTACGAAAAGTAAATAAATGCAGTGGTAGGCATTTAGACTCAATATATACCATGTAATTGGGCGTATTTCTGGAAAGATTAAATATTTTTTTAAAACAAGATTTTTGCACTTTTTCTAACTGCTCAACATATTTGTAACCCCAGACCTGAGTAGCGTATGAGAGAACAGAACGGTCACGGCTCTGAACACCTGAAATTTTGCTGCCAGCGGGACCTGCGAGTTAGCGATGAGAGAAGACCATATGCAATTCAGACCAATTAGAGCTTGCCTGGCGCTATCATTCCAGTGGGAACTAAAATTCAATGAGGGGGACAACTTAGCCCCTAGATATCTGTAAGAACTGACTATTTCCACACATTGATCCCTAAACTTCCACTTATCCGATTTTTTCAGCCTCCCGCCCTTTTTCCTAAACACCACGGCTTTTGACTTGTCTAAATTCACTGATAAGCCCTAATTTTCTGTAGTGTTCCAATTTGTCTATCATATCCTGAAGAGCAGAAGGTTCCTCCGCGAAAAACACCACGTCATCAGCGTAGAGAAGAAGAAGTTTCAGATTGTAATTGTTCAACCATATTCCTCCATCCAGGATGTCTTTAAGGTCGTTTATGAAAAGGATAAAAAGGAGCGGGCTAAGATTACATCCCTGCTGAACCCCAGACAGTGTGTCAAAAGATTCTGAACAACCTTCTCTTGTCCAAACAGATAACCTAGTGTCAGTATACAAACTACTGATCGCTCTAACAAATTTTGTTGAAAGTCCTAACTGGAATAATTTAAAATACAAAGCCCGTCTGTCTACAGAATCAAACGCTGACTTCAAACCTATAAAAAAACAATAAACTTTGCTCACACCTGCATTCCATTTTAATTCAATAACTCTATTTAAAATAAAAATATTGTCGGACGTCGAATAACCCTCCCTGAAACCCGCTTGCTCTTCACATAACACTTGATTTTTATTCACCCAGCTTTTCAAACGTTCTGCCCAACAGCCCAGAATATAATTTCTTAAAGCTTTCCTGTAAAACGATTCCGCTATAATTGTTTACTAAATTCACATCTCCCTTTTTAAATAAAAGCAGTACTACTGCTTTGTTGAAATTGTCAGGTACCACCCCATTTTGAAAATAATCATTTATATTGTTTAAAACTTCTTGAATAAAGGTCTGAGGAGCATACTTGTAACAGTCAAACGGGATTCCATCAATACCTGGGGCTTTAGCATTCTTACATTTCTTCAGAACATTAGAGAGTTCTAAGTCTGAAAAAGGTTTGTCCAGGAATTCGTCTTCTATTAAGGGCTCCGCGAACGATATCGGGGAATTAATTCTTAGGGGGTTATAGAGATCACAAAAATAAGCTGTCCAGTCCTCTGTTTTTGATGACCCACTGCACCTACAATTCTTTTTCTTTTGTTTACTTGGTTCCAGAAATCAGAAGAGTCTCTAGCTAATTTAATGGAGTCTATAGCTTGAATATAATAAGCGATTCGTTTCTTGATACATAGTTCTTTAAAGCCTCTTTTTTCTGATAGATATTTATTTTTTATAATAAATGAATCAGTTTTTCTAAATAAATTTAATAATTTGAATACTCTAGACCGGATTTTAAAACAATAAGCGTCAAACCATGGTTGAATAGCCCTGAACTGGTTTTTCCGAAGCTGCACACTTGGGATACTCTCTGGAATTAATCCTTTTAAAACCTCTTCATTAGGCGAGCCGGTCAAGTTTTGAAGTTTTTCACATATTTTAAGTTTATAGTCTGCAAAATTGCGTTGATTCCATTTAAGTCTAGGCATCACCGGTGTATATTTATCTGTGCCTACATGAGTTTCATATTGCAGGTTTACATCAATAGCCATATGATCTGACCAGAAGACATCTTTTACAGAAAAATTCTCAATAAATCTGAGGGAGTTAACTGCCGCCATTGCTAGATCTATCACCGAACTACCCCTCGCACCAATATAGGTATAATCCCCACGCTTATCCCCTGGATATCTACCATTCGAAATTAAAAGGCCCATCTCATCACAAAATTCTAATACAAGCTTACCCTCAGAGTTTATAGTTTTATCTTTTGAATTCCTAAATCCCAGACATTTGCCAAAATCTAACTCTTTATTATCTATAGATTGCTCTTCCCCAACTCTACAATTCCAGTCCCCTAAAATTAAAAATTCCAGATGACTGTTCTCCATTAGAAATGCCCACAAAATACCAAAATCTTCTTTCCATTTTCCTGGACTTACCAATATAAAATTTAGCAGTTATACGCGGGCTCGAACTGGGGTCCTCCCACTTACAAGTCCATGCTCATAACCACTACACCAATACCCGCCCTTTCCTGGACTTAAATAAATAGGTGAAACATAAATCTTATTTTCTGAGTTTCTTTTAATTTCCAAAAGATATTTCCCACTAATTTGAACAAATTTACATATATTATTAGAAACCAGTTTCGTACTACAGCCTACTAGAATACCACTCATTGCCCGTCCAAATTTTGAGACTCTAACAGCTGGGAGCCAATTTAATTTAAAATCTAGAAAATATTTATGATAAATAACCAAATCTTTAGCTTCTATAAAAGTTTCAAGTAGGCAAAAAAAAAATATCGTTATTACATATGAAGTTGATAAATTGAGGATCTTTAACTTTATTTTTTAAACCAGCTATATTATAGCTTAGTATATTTAATGCCTTATCACTTACCCTACTAATATTTTTAAACGATTTGTACTGACAGACGGCTGGTAATTGCTAATTATTTCCACTATTGCTCGGTGCAGAACATTGCTGAACTCTGGATACAGCAGGCTGTTGAGATATCTGAAGCTTGATAGTACCATCTTGAGGCTGTTGATCCCATAAAGAAGAATTATATTCCTTGACGATCCCCTCCTCTTCATCAAAATAGAATTGTTTACCATCCATGAAGAGCTTATCATTTCTTATAAGAACTTTTTTGCCACTATATTTTTGGACAATTTCCTTTTTGTACTGAAACAGCATTTTTCGTCTTTTTCGTATAATTCATGAGTAATCCTTATCCACAAAAATGCCGGTTCCTTTTAATTTTCTTGTACTACTTAAGATGTTTCTAACAGTTTTGTTCTGATTAAACGAAATTTTAAAAAAATACCGTTCCGTATTTGCTACTTTAATATTCTGTATACTATCATATCATGAGGAGAAATTTCCGTACCCAAAACATCTTTGCAAAAAGAAACTCACTCAGCTCACTTTCAGAACAATTTGATTCGACCAATCCTCTAAAAATAAGAGTGTTTCTACGATTGTAATTTTCTAAAACTTCGATTCTAGACTTAAATAATTTGTTTTCCCTTTGCAAATCTTCAACTGTTGACCTAAGTTTTTTATTTTCTTCTTGCAACACTTCAGTATGTCGTTTAAGCTCAACTATGTCCTCTTTTTTAGCCAATTCCTTAGCATCGATCGTAGCACTAAATTGCTCCATCAAATTTTTTAATGACAGCTTACCCACCTCCTCTTGATCCATTTCCAAACTAAGTTTTTTAGGCGGATATAAAGTAATATTACTTTGTTCTTTAGTATTTCTGGAGAAGAACAAGATCGTTTTAATCTTTTTGATGAATTTGGGGTCTCGCTTTTTGAACTTATATAGAGCTTTTATTGTTTTAGGCATAGAAATATGATTTACTTACTAGTGTTTTATAATTATTTCAAAATTTAAATTTACGTAGAAAAAGTTTCATAAAAAAATCATCCAATACAACCACAGTATTATAAATAGAAATATTTATAGAAAAAGGAAAAAACAATAGGAAAGTATTAGAGGTAAACAACACCGAGAACTGAAGCCTACCCCCACTACCTATTGCACTCAAAACTATTGTATTTAACTAACACAAGTTCAAAAAAGATTACAAACATTCATTAACGAATTACGGAAAAACCGCTCGATAGAAAGTTATGAATTTACACAATATCATCCAGCAACTATTAATTCAATTATGTACAAAAAATTATACCAAAAAACCCCTTCCAACGAGAGTTACAGTAAAAGAATTTATAAGCGATGTGCACACTGTGAACGCTGAACCAGTACTCTCGCCGCAACTAGAATATAACGATTTCCCCTTTTAGATTTTGGAAAGGGGCCGGCTATATCGATAGCTATTCTTTCGAACGGTGCTCCAACATTGTACTGCCTCATAGCGCCACGGCATCTACATCTGGATCCTTTACTCGCTACACATTCCCTGCATCGCCGACACCAATCTTCAACATCCTGGTGGTAGCCTACCCAACAGAACCGCTGTCTCAGGTTTTCCAATGTCTTCTTTACTCCGAAGTGGCCGCCAGTAATGCCTCCGTGCATTTCCGCTAACAGTTCTTTCCTCTTCGATGCAGGTAGAATTACCTGATTGCTCTTGTGTTTGCCATCTGCGCTTTCCCATATACGCAGCCATCTTTAACGGTAAGCGAATCCCATTGTGCACAGAAGCATTTCACATCCCGACTGTTAGGTGCAATGTCTTTCCGTTCCGATCTTGACCCATTTTCTTTAAACTTGAGCACTGGTCCGATGTTCTTATCCTTAAGTTGTTCTTCCCTAATCACTTCAGGGCTCCATTCTTCTAGTGGTAAGACAGTGGTTCTTTTGCATTGTCCCTGCTCCTTCAGCTCTATCTTGCTACAGTACTTGCAAGGTCGTCTTGAAAGAGCGTCAACTTTGCCATGAAGTCTTCCCTTCCGGTGGATGATCTTGAATTGATATTCCTGCAATCTCGGTATCCAGCGAGCTACTTGACCTTCTGGGTTCTTGAAATTTAAGAGCCAAGTCAGTGAAGCATGGTCTGTCCGCAGTAGGAACGGCTGTCCATACAAGTATTTATGGAAATGTTCCAGTGTCTTCACGATTGCCAGAAGCTCTTTCCTAGTGACACAGTAATTCTTTTCAGCCTTAGAGAGAATTTTAGAGGAGTACGCAATGACTCGTTCTTTGCCATCCTGTACCTGGGAAAGTACACCACCCGTTCCAACTGCACTGGCATCTGTCTCTACTATGAATTCGCAACCCGTCCTCGGGTATGCCAAGATATAGGTAGGACGGGTATGTCAATAAGGCTTTCCTGAGTCGTTCGAATGCTTCTTGGCATTTAGGTTGTTACACCCCAAATCCTTTGGGGCGGACAACAGTTGCCTTGGCCAGCTCAGGGAGAAGGGGGGGTAAGCTAGAATGGAAAAAAAAAAGAAGGAAAATACCAGGTAGAGGAAGATAATTTTGAATAACACTGGCACTGGGTGGAGAAAGACAAAAATAAACCAATAGTGCTTCAGTAATGCTGAATTAAAAAGGAAAATAGCAAAATAAAAATAAAAACGGGCGAAATATTTAGAAATAATAATTAAAAAAAGGAAAAAAAAAGTAAGTGATTGGTGAGCGTCGAACTTGTAAAGTTAACGGCCGTAGGCCGGTATCCTAACCATTACACTACCTGTGTGTTGCGGTTACAGCATCTCTCCAGCAACTATACCAGCTATACCTCTCTTCCACGTGGAGCACTGGTAGCAACTTCCCATCTAGGTTATAATGGTTCCCTCACACTCGAACAATAGATAGGGAAATAATATCCACTTTAAAACAACCTTAATAGAATACAATATTTATTTACAATAAAGAAAACACAAAATAAAAGACATCCAATCGGGGAAATACAAAAACAAAACCATAGACTAATGTTAACAAAACGAAAAAGAGTACTTCTAAAATACGGCCAACGCTCCACTCTTCTTTTAAAATTAAATAAACTAATCTTAATTTTATATTATACACAAAAAAAGGAGGTAAGGAATACAATAAAGGTTGCGCAGATAACTTAAGAAAAAAGGAAACGAGTTAAGTTAGTTCATTCATTTCAATCGTAATGGTCACACCTTTCCAACACCAGGCCTGGGTTTCACTTTAATTTTTTTTGATGAGGTTAACACACTACAAATGACCCACCTTTTTGGGGTTTCAGAGTCCTGGCCGCTCCTCAGCTTAATCCGGTCAACCGCAAAAATTAATATTCTTCTGAGGATGCCAAATTTTTCGTCTTTTCTTGACTCTGAACACTTATCACTTGGTCGTCTCTCTGATCTGACCTTGACTCCCTTATTGCCAGCTGATGTCCCCCTCTTCCATCATGCCCTCCTCCACTCTTCACTCCATCCATGCTTCGTCCGTCTGCTGCTGCTACCTGCTGCCTTGACTTATAACTAACTAACCTAGACCTAATTAACTACAATAAATCTACCTTAATTTCTACTTCCTACTTCTCTACGCTTATTCTAACTTAAACCTAAACTTACCCTAACTTACTAGCTACATCACTAACGTATTACTTACTAATTAAGCCTTACAAATATCCTAAAAAGAGAGGCAGAGCAGGCGTAGCTGCCGGAGAGAGCACTCATACTTGAAACGCTTTTTTTTTTTTTCGTAGCAAGGTATCCATTCGAAAGGTTGCTCATTTTCAGTCAGCCGATGTAGTGGCCTAGCTATGTCTGCAAATCCGTGGACAAATCTCGTGTAGTAAGTACACAACCCCAAGAAACTTGTGATTTCACGCTTATCTTGTGGCTCCGCGGCAACAATATGTCTCAGGTATTTCTTTTCCTTGCCAAACAGTTGAAATTTCTTCAGGCTAAGCTTCAAGCAAACGCCGGGCAATTTTTCCAAGACCTCTTCTAAATGCCTGAGGTGTTCCTTCAAGGTCTTGCTAAAGATGACAACGTCGTCTAGGTAAATCAGGCATTCCGCCAATGCAACCCTCTCAGAGTTGCCTCCATCAGCCTACTCTCTCGAAAGAGGCCGGAGCATTGCAGAGTCGGAATGATATCACGTTGAACTGCCACAGACCTGTATCTGTGGAAAAAGCTGTCTTCTCGCGGGATGTACCTACACTTGCCAGTACCCGCTCTTTAAGTTCAAAGTCAAGAACCATTTCGCCTCCGCTAACGACCTATGATCGTTCCCTTCTTCAGCTTTTGGATGAAAACCTTAGTGTTCAAAAGTCTAGCCGGTATTTTATTAGTTTTAGCTGAGATAAGCGTCCGTCCTGCGAGGATACCGTTGTCGAGTTGCGGAAACGGCTCTAATACTCCCAGTAACCCTTCTGGCTTTTCCTCCAATGCGACGGCAGCAATGGCTTCGCTCCATGGTGTTGGATAAAGTCTTCCGAAAGTATTTGTGTCGGAGGGCACCAGTTCCCGAACCAGACACTCCACAAACCGCTCCACATTGTCTTCGATTTTCCCCTTTGCTTTACCAGCACTTGGAGCGACAAATGGCTTCACATAAGTCTGCCTTACCCCCGAACTGGTTCCTTTTGGATTTTACAACCTCAAATTCTAAAGCTCTTGCCAGCGCCTCCCCGATCGTCCGTGATCTGGCTAACTTGATAGCCTGTCTTAATTCGGGATCCTTCAGGCCATCGGTGAAGGCATCCGCAGCAAATCCCTCCAAAAGATTATCATCCAGGCCTGGGAACGATATGGTACTAACCAAGCGGGAGATATGGTACTAAGTTGTTGGAGTGTTTCTCCCGGGAGTTGGCGCCGTGTTTTGAACTGCGACCTTCACAGCTCCAGCATAAGCTTTCGCCAAACCTTCTCTCCATGTGTTCGCTCAGGTGGGCAAAATCTCCTCGGTGATTCTCCGGAATGCTCTGGAGGATGTCGAGCGCTTCACCCCGCAGCGAGATAATCAGTGATGTTGCTTTCTCTTTTTCGCGCCAACCATTTGCAGAAGCGACAGCATTAAATTGTAGCAAATAATTTGCCCACTGTTGTACGGCGGATAGAGGTCCATATAGGCGTTTCCTATTTCACCGCACACTTCTTGTATTTCTATTGAATGTACTATGAAGTAAGGTGAGAGGGACAGCAAGAACTGCAATGACCAATTTTCAAAGCTACAAAGAGATTGATAAAGTTTATAAAAATAAGAAGAAAATCTTTTATTGCTGAAAACAAAATTAAAATTTATTTCTTGGAATAATAAAAAAAAATAATAAGAAAAAAATAAATAATATTACTACGTGATATAAAATAAAGGAATTAAATAAAGTAAAGGAAAGTGGCCACTTATTTTGAAAATATTACAATAAATATTAGTAACATTCTATAGAACAATAATTAAATTAATCGTTCTGTTTATAATAAATATTTTATATGCTAGCAAAACTAAAAGTTAACTTAATAAAGTGAAAAAAAATTATTTTTAACGAGAATAAACAGAACACGTTAAGAAATTGAAATGAATTAAATTATTAATTATAATTTTAAATATAAAATTGAATGTTTACAGATAATGCAGTGTATTATAAATTAGCGACGTGAAACTATAAAAAGTAGGAAAAAAAAACTCTACAGTAGTGGGTCTTGAACCTATGCTGTATACTTATCATCTATGGTAATCGCTCACGCTACCACTGCGATAGCCAGTTATACTATATGTAGTTATTGAAGCGACGAGTGGCCTGCAATCTATTGGCAGAGTTGTGCATGCGCAAAAAAATACTCGTACGTTTTTCTTTGTAAAATGTAAATGCTCTTACTTTTCTTGACGGTTTTCTTTTGTCACCTGTTGAGTTTTCTTCTTGATGTGAAAAGCATCTGCATGAAGTGAAGAATGCTGTAGCGTGCTCCAATGTGGAGAAAAATAAAAGGAAATAACTGAAGGGAATTGAAGAAGTTGAATGGAATAACTTGACTAGATAACAGCGGTGTATGCGTGTGTGTGTGTGCCCTGGGCAAGCTTTAAGCGACTACTGCCTGTTGTTCGTGGTGAACAGTACAAAGTTTACATTTTTAGAGAATTTTTAGTTTTTAATTTTGTTGGCAATCATTTTTAAGTTTACTATTATTATTTATTATTTTTATATGTGGCTTTAACACCCACGGTGATGCTCCCTCATAGGTTGGCGGCATGATTTGCGCAAGAGCTCTGAACGCCACTCGGGGGCCTTCATTTCCTGTATGTCTGCCGCTGGAGTGGCTCCAACTCCAATCTCCGTGCTCTCCAATCGGCGTCTTACGTACTGTTCTATCTCGCCTATCTTCCTCTCCGTTTCGTATTAACTCCTCTTGGACCTTTTTCATTTCTTCTTGGACCTGGTCTATTTCTCCTTGGTCCTGGTCTATTTCTCCTTGGACCTGCTCTATTTCTTCTTGGACCTTATATCTCCCTTGTTATTTCTGCTCTCATTTCAACCTGGCCCCTTTTCGCTTCCTCTCGGCTCTTCTTTCATCTTTCATTTCATCCTGGTCACTCTTTATTTCGTCTTTCATTTCATCCTGGCCCCTCTCTATTTTGTCTTACATTTCGTCCTGGCTCCTATTTATTTCGTCTCTACAAGTAACTTATCACTTTATCTCATTACAAGTAACTTATGTTGAACATTCTAAACCAACACCTATTATAAAACATCTGCTGGACTATTTAATTGTAACCTAGAAATTGGGGGGGAGGAGGGCATTTTGCAAAGAGCCTTCGTGTTGACCTACCGCAGATGTTATCGCATCAAGTGTAATCTGATAAAAGAAAGAAAGAACCACCAGTAATTAGTATAAAGAAGACTGTAAAATGCGAAAATGATGTGGTCAAACCCCACCCACCCACAACAACACACACACACACACACACACACACACACACACACACACACCAGCTGGCCACCGGTGTTACCCTTTCTTTCTTCTGAACAATCAGCCAATTACGTGAGTTGAACTCACAATTATGAACATTATGTGTTCCTTATTTGTGTGTGTGTGTGTGTGTGTGTGTGTGTGTCCATGTGTTTGCAAGTGCAAAATGAACAGTGAAGTAGAAGAGGATAAAAGAAGAAGGAATGAGTTAACGGTTTTTTTCATCCACAACCAATCAAAATAACAAAGTTGTGTGACATCAACAATAGGAACGTTTAAAACTGAGTGAGTGAGTTTTAGTGCTGAGTGAGCTGGGTTATTGCGACCGAACATGGACGAACAAGAAGTAGAAAGATTCTGGATGCATTTAATCGAGAATTTGTTCCTTCCTGCCGGTCTATGCCGGTCCATCGCGTCGTCCAATAACCAAGCAATACAACAAAAAAGCTTCCATTAACCGTACGTGCGGCTATAAATTCTATTCTTTGCCCAGTTTCTTTGCGCGTGCGTACACAATCTACAGGCACACTTCACCTTCAAATCATTTTTCATAATACTAAATTTGCAATGAAAGATTGCACTTACCCATTCTGTAATTCTATTTAAAAAAAAAATAAACGGTCAATGATAACTGCAAACTGTTTAGATTGTTTGCCTCTTATTATTATTTTTTTGTTCACTGTTTATAGGTAAATATAACTGCAAACAATGGTTTAACGGTTTAACTGTTTGCTTTCCATATACAGTAACTAAACATGGGTAATAGATTATATGCGACTACTTTTGTTATTTTAGTATCACTGTAACCAGCAACAAATCTGTCATCATTGTAGAGAATAGAAAAAGAAATCTGCGGTGAAACACTCACACGACTTTCTCCCGCTGCAGTTAATATCATTTTATATAATTTTGAATTTAAATTTACTCATTCGTCCTAACATAAAGTTAGTGGAGGAGGAGGTGGGGGGATATAAAATTTGAAATTCAACGCGACTAATTCCGCCGAATTTCCCAACTTGAATTTTTTTGGAAAAATGTTACAAACGAGTAATAATAATATTTAAATTAGCAGAAGATACAAACATCTTAAAATGAATAAACCAAGTAATACGGCTTGGAAAAGACTTGAAGCATAGACAAAAGATACAGGATTATATGTGTGCAGTTAGTATTCAGGATTATATCAAAAGATACAGGATTATATGTGTGCAGTTAGTATTCAGGATTATATCAAAAGATACAGGATTATATGTGTCCAGTTAGTATTCAGGATTATATGTCTGCAGTTAGTATTCAGGATTATATCAAAAGATACAGGATTATATGTGTGTAGTTAGTATTCAGGATTATATCAAAAGATACAGGATTATATGTGTGCAGTTAGTATTCAGGATTATATCAAAAGATGCAGGATTATATGTGTGCAGTTAGTATTCAGGATTATAT